>JBAKBP010039737.1:0-14548 GCA_037953745.1 Lithodes maja | reverse complement strand
GAACCCGAGTTTCCACGAGTATTCAGTCGCAGAAACCCGCGTAATGACTCGTCCAATATCGGAGGAACACTTGGGCTCTCTGGGTCACTCCCGGATACTCTTGGGAAGTCGGCTCGGGCAGCCTAAATTTCATACTTGCATGAAATTCTGGCCCCGAGTCAGCTCAACGTCAAGACACTCGTGATAACTCGTGAACATTCGAAATAACTCGTATGTACTCGAATTAACTAGTAACTACTCTAAAATACTCGTGAACACTCGTGGCAACTCACGGACAAAACTATGTGGCCAAAAATTAGAACTAATAGATTAATAATATACGAGAAAATATATAGATATAGATAATGCAATGATAAATCATAAAACTCATTATATACAGTATATATAAAAATATACCAATAAAATGTATTGATACCTAAAAAATGGACTAGAAAATTAAACGTTTGTCTCATATATGTTCATATGTTAAAAATCTTTGGACTTAGCAACTCTATATCTATCTACCTATCTATCTAATGCATCTATCTATCTCCCTTATACATTAACATAACTATGTCTTATTTGGACTTTTTGTAATCTATGAATCATTTATAATGCGATGGAATTGAAAAAATATAATATCCTTCCAGCACATAGATAAACACAAAATAAGAAATAGTCAACAATAGATATTCCTCCATCTTCTCCAGATAAGGCGCTGAGCTAATTGGTGTAAAACTCCGACGTCGGAAGATTTGACTTTTATTTGATTTTGTTGTTTTTGTCATGCCCCCGACAGTGACAACCAGTCTGATGATATGATGTACAATATTTCTGTGTTATCTGGTTGCGATGAAGACGATGAACATGCTGGAGGACCTGAAGGGGCCGATGTGAGAGCTTTAGCACAATGCACATCAATTTCATCACAGAGACGGGGTCGGGGTTGGGGGCGGGGCAGGGGAAGGGGGAGGGAGTGCAGCGGCGGGGAAATCTACCCGTCAACACATCAATCCACACACAGCCCGTAGCCTAGTAGGTAGAGCTCTCGTCTCACACACGAGGGGTCGGGGGTTCAATCCCCCGGCCGGGCGGAGACAAATTGGGCTTGTCTCCTTTCATGTATTGGCCTCAGTTCACCTAGCTGTAAATAGGTACCTGGAATAAGTGGACGACGTTGTGACGTCCCATCTGGGGTTGGCAAAAATGGTACAAGGCGAGATGGGTATCATATGGTTCACCTAAGCTGATGGCTACCTAAGCCTTCGGGCGAGACGGTACCGTCTATAGTGAGAATGGTACCATACAGATCCACCCTAAGCCTTCGTTTCCGATGTCGCCAATTGGCTAAAAATACAGACTACACACACATCCACAGCCATTCCAACGATACATATATCACCTACACATATAGGAGGCGGGAAATAACGAGCATGCTCACTCCCGCAATACAACTAGAGTAAGTACAACTAGAGTAAGTACAAAGGTCAATAACAGGTATAAAACGGTTTTTATTGATGCTTAATGTATTCTATGTTATTTTATATATGATGTTGGTCGTATAATATAATATAAGTCGGTTGAAGGAAGGAACAAAGGGTCAAAAGGGGGACTCATATATATACAGTATATATATACAGTATATATATATATATATATATATATATATATATATATATACAGTATATATATATGTATGTGAATAATAAGTTACATAATATGTAACTTATTATTCACATACATATATATATACTGTATATATATATATATATATATATATATATATATATATATATATATATATAGTCATATATTATATGACTACACATAACATTTTTTTTATTGCATGCCAGGGGCACAATGGGAGGCATTCACGGCATACTCTCAACTCACTCGTGGGCATATTCGTGATAACTCGTCGTAACTACTCGTGTCGCACTCTTGGTAACTCGTAAATACTTGTGATTCGAAAATGACCGTTAAAATTATAATGTAAAACTTGCAAAATAAACAAACCAAAACTTGGACGATACAAGATAAATGCAAAAGAACTAATCAAAATTGCTATGTGGAAATAACGCTTTAATATAAAGTTTTGAAATAAAAGAACACAATCCACCACATAGGGTGTACACAACTACATGAGCAAGTCAATTTATTTCCCAAGCAAACTGATCGCACATATAACAATGCACTATAGTCATGTTCAAGGAATTAATCAATTTAGGAAGTCCGGGACGTTCTGGTAAATTTGCTAAATTCTGTATGAATAAAGAAACTACAATTTATATCAAATTTTATATCAAGCTAAATTTGCAATTTGACAAGATATCAACAAAAGTACAAAAAAACATATATCACTCACTAACGATAGTGCTATCGGGTAGGTACCTGTAAGCATAGCATGCTTCAAGTGACCCCTAACAATTACTACCCTACTAATAACCTACATTTATTGTATAAATAAACTAAGGAAATCGCAAAAGCAAGCAATTGATCCAATCGACAATGAATAGATACAAAATAGTAAATATTAATATTTGAAATTATGAAGGCACAATAGATTTAAACAAAGGGGTACTCTTTTAACAAGAACAATTAATTATAAAAATTAATAATAACAATAGAAAAAGATGAACAATTAATCAATACAGACAAAATTCAAATTTTCCCCCACTCTCAGTACACTCGTAGTAACTCGTTAAGGACCGCGAGTGTCCACAAGTGCACTCTTGGCTAATCGTTGTCACTTGCGGATACTCTTGTACAATCGTGGATTTTTGCACACTCTGACTCATTTTTGCCAGAGTGTCCACGACTGTGGACTCGTGGACACTCTGGCTTGCACTCCTGAATGTGTGAACTAGGCTAAAGGCTACCCATTTCACTATTCCAATGTCAGACATTAGGAGAGTTGCATAGTGCATACCACTATTGCATGTAAATAATAGCGTCGGATCAGCAAGCCCGAACAGATTACCGGTACACTGGTTTCAAATTAGTCTCACAAACGCAGCCATTCAAACAATAAAATTAAAATTATGATATCATTAGCAATATAATTCCACAAGCACTTGTAACCAAACACCAACCTTGCCAAGCCGGACTAGACCACTGTGCTGTTCGCTGTCGGGAGATTGTAGCTTCTGCAAAAGATACAGAATATTCAATATCATAATAATAACATTAATACAGTTTTCATAATACACATATTCATGCACACACTGAGAGAGAAAGAGAGAGTGAGAGAGAGAGAGAGAGAGAGAGAGAGAGAGAGAGAGAGAGAGAGAGAGAGAGAGAGAGAGAGAGAGTGTGTGGAAGAGCGCTTTTTATTATAAAACAAATACAAAACAAAAACACATTGCGCATATAATAATACAATATAACTCTCATTCAGCTTGAGCAAAAGCCAGGTGATTGTGAACCTCCAGGGCAGATTGTGGTGGCACTCTGTGATGGTGGAGTGTGAAGCCATAAACTCCTTCTGTACCGGCGAAGGCTTTTTAACTTTATTCTGGCTACTATTAGATGATTGTAATCTGTTTCAAAAGGGCCTTCAACAATTAACAGGCCTCGAACTATCTCACTTAGCTCCTTTTACTACCACAGACCTATTTAAATTGCATAACATCTTCTAAATATAGCTAGAATAAAATAAAATGGATGGCCCCGGTACTGAAATAGTTAACATATAAGTTGGCCAAATGCACGAACTCCTCGGAAGTGTTCTGCTGACAATTACACAATTGGTCAATAGTTGCTGTTAGGGGAGGTGGGCAGGGAGGGGAAGAGGAAAGTGTGGACAGGCGAAGGGGGAGGGGGAAATGTGGACAGGGGGAATTGTGAGAATAGGTCGGGAGGGGAAAAGGATTGGAGGAGGAGGAGAGATCTGACTTTAAAAGTGTCATGAGTGAACAATAAATTGATGGAAATTGAAGAGTGTAAAGTACAAAAGAAATCAAGCAACAACATGTCTAGTGACCCCTCTAGCCTGCTTGTCCTCCAAAACACTGAGGATCGAGTGTCCAAACAATGGCTTAGAGTGGGTAGGCGGAAAATGGAAAGGGAACTACTGCCCTGGAACTAATGTCCGTGGCAGGATAAGGAAGTTAGTAGGGGACAGATGGGTAGTGACATAACACAGTAATAACTTATCTTTCGTATATCTGGGAAAAAGATAGTAACTTCTTAGTAATATATTGTATATACGCAATAATCCTTGATGAATCTGAGATGGGAATAAAATAAAGTTATTAAAATACTAACGCAGTCAGTAGCGGGTTTCAATGGTGCTACCGTCTGTAACGTCTCGGGGAAGCCCATTCTACAAGTTGACAACTTGATTGAAGAATAAATTCTTAGATTCGTGTGAGTTAAAAGATTTACCAATAATTTTGCAACCGTTTCCCCGCGTGTAATTAGATTTGTTGATAGTAAAGTACTTACTACAGTTCATATTGTCGATGCCTTTGATGATTTTAAACACTTGAATTAAGTCGCCTCTTATTCTGCGCTGTGTTAAAGGAAATAGATATAATTCTCTAAGTTGCTCCTCGTATGGTTTGTTCTTTAGGCTAGGTATCATTTTGGTAACTCTACGTTGAGCTTGTTCTAGCTTGTCTATATCTTTTTGGTAATAAGGACACCAGGATTGAATGCAGTATTCCAGAAGAGTGCGGACTAAAGAATTGCAAAGAGTTAGGAAAACTTCCTCGGATTTATGCTCAAATGACCTGCCTATAAAGCCAATTATTTTGTTTGCCTTCTTAACAACTTCTGAACATTGTTGACTCGGTTTTAGGTTACTCGATATTGTTACTCCCAGATCAGTTTCTCTGTCTACACTCTTAAGCTGAGTGCCATTCCTCGAATAATTTGCTTTCTCATATTGGTATCGGACTGCCACATGTATTTGTTAATTTTGTTAATCTAGTTTAGGAGTAAAGTTGGTTGGTGGAGAGAACATAATAAATTTAGTACTTTACATTTATTCGCATTGAAACTCATTTGCCAAATTTGGGCTCAACATGACAACTTATCTAGATTGTGTTGCATATCGTCAACTTGTTCTTTTGAGAGTACTCTATTTGCAATTTTTGTAACGTCAGCAAACTATGAGATTGTACAGGTGAGACCCTGATCTATGTCGTTGATGTAAATTAGAAAGATAATTTGTCCTAGTACCGATCCCTTGGGTACCCCGCTTTTTGCATTGGTCCATTTAGATGCCTTACCGTATATGACTACTCTTTGCTTTCTGTCGCTGAGCCAATTTTGTATCCATTTCAACACAGTCTTGTATTCCATGTGCTTTTAGTTTTAGCAGTAAACGTTTGTGGGGAACTTTGTCAAAGGCCTTCTGAAAATCAAGGCATATAATATTTACAGCTTTACTCTCATCATAGAGGTTGAGGATATCGTAGAAGAAATCTAAGACATTTGTTAAGCAGGAACGTTTGTTACGAAAGCTGTGTTAAGTATCTTTAAGTATGTTATTTTCCTCTAAGTGAATTACGATTCTGTCTCTTATGAGTGTTTCTAGCATTTTACATACAAATGAGGTTAAGCTAATTGGACGATAGTTACTGGGTAGAAATTTGCTGTTTTTTTTAAATATCGGTGTTACGTTGATTAGCCTACACTGATCAGGCATAGTTCTAGACTGCAAGGATTTATTGAATAGCAATGTCAGTGTCAGTCAAGTAAGTTAGAGAAGGTAGCAAGGGAAACAGTAAGGGTTTGAAAGATAAGAATGGGAGAGTGCTAGCCGAGAAGCAGGAGAGAGTCGAAAGATGGAGGGAGTACTTCAACGAATTGCTAAATGTAAGGAATGAAGCGCCAGCAAATAATAGTTGAAGGGGGTGTGGGAGGGAGAAGAAGAGAAGTAGTGGAGGAGGAGGTGAGGATCAGGAGGTCAGAAGTGTGTGAAGCCATGAAAAGAGTGAAGTTGGGGAAAGCACCAAGAATAGATGGAGTGTGTGGGGAAATGCTGAGGTATGGTGGTGAGATAGTGATCGAATGGGTATGGAAAATGTGCAAACTAGCATGGGAGAGGGGGAGTGCACCTGATGACTGGAAGACAGGCATAATAGTCCCCCTATATAAGGGTACAAAGGAGTACAAAGGAAATCAAGAAACAACAGGTCTAGTGACCCCTCTAGGCTGCTTGTCCTCCAAAACACTGAAGATCAGGTGTCCAAACAGTACTTTAGAGTGGGTAGGGGAACATTGGAAAGGGAACTAGTGCCCTGGAACTAATGTCCGTGGTAAGATTAGGAAGTTAGTAGGGGACAGATGGGTTAGTAACATAAAACAGCTATTAGTGATCTTTCGTATATCTGGGCAAAAGAGAGTAACGTCTTAGTAATATTATATACAAAATAATCCCTGATGAATTTGAGGGGGGAATAAAAATAAAGTTATTCATTTACAAACACAGTCAGTCACGGGTTTGATGCAAGATATTTATCTAGGTATTTTAAAAGAATCAAGTGTTGCAGTCTATAACGTCTTTGGGAAGCTCATTCAATAAGTTGACAACTCGATTGAAGAAGAAATTCTTAGTTCGTGTGAGTTAAAATGATTTACCAATAATTTTGCAACCGTTTCCCCGCGTGTAATTAGATTGGTCGATACTGAAGTACTTACTACAGTTCATATTGTCGATGCCTTTGATGATTTTGAACACTTGAAATAAGTCGCCTCTAAATTTGCGCTGGGTTAAAGGATATATATTTAATTCTCTAAGATGCTCCTCGTATGGCTTTTTCTATAGGCTAGGCATCATTTTGGTAACTCTACGTTGAGCTCTTTCTAGATTGTCTATATCTTTTTAGTAATTAGGGCGCCAGGATTGAACGCAGTATTCCAGAAGAGGGCGGACTAAGGAATTATAAAGGGTTAGGATAACTTCTTTAGATTTATGCTCAAATGACCTGCCTGTAAAGCCAATTATTTTGTTTGCCTTCTTAACAACTTCTGAACATTGTTGACTGAATTTTAGGTTACTCGATATTGTTACTTCCAGATCGGTTTCTCTGTCTACAATCTTAAGCTGAGTGCCATTCATCGAATAGTTTGCTTTCTCATTTTGGTATCCGATATGTAGTACTTTACATTTATCCGCATTGCAACTCATTTGCCAAATTTGGGCCCAACATGACAACATATCTAGATTTTGTTGCATATCGTCTCTTTTGAGAGTACGCTATTTGCAATTTTTGTATCATCAGCAAACTTTGAGATTGTACAGGTGAGACCCTCATCTATGTCGTTGATGTAAATTAGAAAGATAATTGGTCCTAGTATTGATCCATGGGGTACCCCCTACATATATTGGTCCATTTAGATGCCTTACCGTTTATGACTACTCTTTGCTTTCTGTCGCTGAGCCAATTATATATCCATTTCAACACGCTGTCTTGTATTCCATTCGTTTTTATTTTTAGCAGTAAACTTCTGTGGGGAACTTTTTCAAAGGCCTTTTGAAAATCAAGGTATATAATGTCTACAGCTTCACTCTCATCATAGAGGTTGAGGATATCGTGGAAGAAGGCTAAGAAGTTTGTTAAGCAGGAACGTTTGTTACGAAAACCGTGTTGAGTATCTTTAAGTATGTTATTTTCCTCTAAGTAAATTTACGAGTCTGTCTCTTATGAGTGTTTCTAGCATTTTACATACAACTGAAGTTAAGCTAATTGGACGATAGTTACTGGGTAGGGATTTGCAGCTTTTTTTTTAATATTGGTGTTACGTTTGCTAGCTTCCACTGATCAGGCATAGTTCCAGACTGCAAGGGTTTATTGAAGAGGAATGTCAGTGGTTTGGAGAGCTCATCTTCAACTTCCTTTAGAACTCTAGGTGAGATTGTATCAGGTCCAAGCGTTTTATTTACCTTGAGTTTATCTAAACATTTCAATAGTTCTCTCTCTGTAATGGTGATATTGCTTAGAATATCAGAATTATCAATTTGAATTGGTGATGCTGTAGGGATATCACTGAGGTCTTCTGGTGTAAGAAACTGACGCAAAGAAGGTATTGAGGGCATTACTCATTAAAGAAGGTATTGAGGGCATTACTCATTAAAGAAGGTATTGAGGGCATTACTCATCAAAGAAGGTATTGAGGGCATTACTCATTTGTACTTGATCTTTGGCATATTCTCCATTTTCATCGACTAATGGTCCAACAGTTGAAGTAGCTACTTTTTTTATTTCTGATATAACGATAGAATTAGTTTGGGTTTGTTTTACTTTGATTCGCAACATGTAACTCCAGTGTCTTTTTACGTTTTGGCTTTGCGTCGTAGTTCTATAAATTTCACCCGTTCTTCGTCATTTTGTGAGGATTTTAATCTATCATTAGCAATCTTTTTTAGCAAGCAAACAGTTTGAAACCTCTTTATTCCACCGTTTGCACCGTTTGGGCTTATCATTATGGCCTGTACGCCATATTTTCGATGGTATGCAGTCTTGCACTGCTTTTAGGTAAGTGTTTGTGAATTATTCCTAAGATGTATTTATGTCGTTATTGTTATTAAGAAAGCTCCAGTCAGTTTCTTTAAACATAGCTCTAAGTTTATGGATGTTTGCTTTCTTGAAATTAGGGACTTTCTCAATGCTGCTGTTTGGTTCGTTACTAGCACATTTTAAACTGAAAGTTATCGTACGATGGTCGCTGTTACTGAATTCATCACCAACATTCAAATTCTCTATTAATTCTTCTTTTGTTGCAAGTACAAGGTCAAAAAAGTTATTACCACGGGTCGGCGATCGAACAAATTGATCGAGCGAACTCTCTTGCAAGTTCGCATACAAGTTATGTCTGGGAAGACGACGGGGAAGACGACGAGAACAAAAGTGTAGGATTGTGATAAAATGTGTGGATCGGTAAACATGTATGGTTGGCAGAATAGTTCGAATTGTGAGAGAAGACGGAATTGTGGTAAATGGTTGAGTGGCAACATAATGGAGATGGAGAGAGGTTTATGATAATGATGATGACAACAAATACATGACAACTAGTAGCGAGGATAGAAGATAGGATGAAGGAGGGACACTCAATAGAAAACTTGAGGACAATAAATAGGTTAAGAAGTTATTCAAAATAATGACAATTCACATTATTACTAGAATAACGGTATCCAGACTAATTTGTTTGATGAGCAACTATATCCCAAACGTACATCCTTAAGGTGGTGGATGGGACTCGTTAGCCTTGGTCGGCAACTCATCTAGGGGAGACAACCTTATACAAATCCGGGTGGATGGGACTCGTCAGCCTTGGTTGGCAACCTGTCTAGGGGAGTAAACCTGATACAAATCCGTACTGCTTACCTAAGGGTAAGGCAGGTTAGTGGATGGATTAGCCGGACACCACTGTAGAAAAATAGTGCTAACAAGATACACAGAGGGCCTCGGAGTCGGACGGATCCTGAATTGAGTGGTCAATCCTGTAAGTCCTTCACTAAACTGGCTCGGGTTGTCCCTCTCACAGGGAATAGGTCCGCTTGGGGGCATTCTGTGTATGGCCACCCTCGTAAGGGGAGTAAGGCGTCTGGCAATAGATAGATAGATAGACATCCTTAAGTAAATAAAGTTGTCTAATGATAGCCAGACTACAAATATAGTGTATTCACGGTACTGAAAGAGTAAACATTTATTTGCTGTTAACCGTCCCAGTATCCTATCACGCTTTATTTCCTTATGATCCAAACATTAAACTATATAATCCTGTACAAGTATTGCCGAAAATATGAGGATAGACATATTTGAGTGTAACAATGTTATTATCGTAATTATCAAACAACGGTGTGATAGCATATTTTGATCATGTAAAATTTTGATCCAAAGACCAAACTATATAGACCTATTCCGTACCAGTATTGCTAAAAGTGTATTGTGGGTGTAGGCATACCGGTATTTGGGTAGAATCATTATCGCAATTATCAAACCACGAGCTGATAGTTAATTTATTATCGTGTAGAATTTTGGATCAACAGAGTAAACTATATATCCTGTGCCAGTATTGCCGGAAGTGTGTTGTGGGTATAGATATGTTTGACTAAGGAGAGATAGAAGGAAGCCGTGGCGGAGGTTGGCTGATCACTGTTACTATAGCGGGTTTGTAGTTTTGGCTAGGCAGTCTCCAACATCTTAGCCTCCACATTAAATAAGTCCCTACAAGTACTTGGAATAATTGAGACTCAACTTCAGACCCTGGCTGGTTTATAGTGACTCTGGATTTCCTTGGCTTTAATTACTCACCATATTAAGTACGCACAACAACTGTTTAATTCCCATCTATTAATTATTGACCCACTTCAGTATGATGGCACATATTTTCACTTGTTTACATTTTTAATACATTATATTCAACTTTAAAAGAACCTCTAGATTAACCATCTGAGTTCACTCCGGTCCACATAACTCTTAATGGCATGTGTTAAACCTTACTGTACCGTAGGATTCAGTAATAAAAGTCCCCCCCAGTCCCCAGCAACGTGGCCAAAATGGCATGATAGAACAACCTTCCACCTCAATAGATGAAGGAAGACTGGCTCTCAGCCTTCAGAAGTTGGATATAAGCTGAGAAGTGTTGGTATATCGAAAGCAGTGCTCAAACGGTTGTGGTACCAGGCACAGCCTGATACAGGCAGTTACAAGGAAAGTACATTACTGACGGCTCCCAGCCATCGCTGGGACAGGGGAGTGACTTATCTACTGACAACTGGTAGCCGTCGCTTGGATTGGATCAGTTAAGATAGACATTTTATCATCACACAATACAAGTACACATCTGTATATAAACAAGGCCTAAATTATAGGTCTAGGCTATGTGGGTGTAAGAGAGAGACTATGAAGAGAGACTCCTAAATTAATCTCTCTCTCTCTCTCTCTCTCTTGTTCACACAACTCTACTTTGAATTTGTTCTAGCGTTTCTATATGTTACTACCATAAAAATATAGACAAGCTAAAACGAGTTCAACTTCAACGTAGAGTTTCCAAAATGATACCAGCAAAAAAAAAAACATACGATAATTTTTTTGTTTTCCTTTAACCAACCGCAGATTAAGAGGCTACTTAATTCAATTGTTCAAAATCATCAAAGGCATCGACAATATGAACTGGAGTAAGTACTTCACTTTCGACCAATCCAATTACACGCAGGGAAACGGTTGCACAATTATTGGTAAATCTTTTAACTTGCAGGAGTCTAAGAATTTCTTCTTCAATCGAGTTGTCAACTTGGGGAGGGGATTCCCTGAGACGTTATAGACTGCAGCATCATTGATTCTTTTAATCTTCGCCTAGACAAACATCTTGCCTCAATCCCGCGACTGACTGCGATTGTAAATTAATAACTTTATTTTTCCCCCTCTTATCCATGAAGGATAATTGACCATGAAGGATTATTGTGTTTATAAATTACTAAGATGATAATCTATTTTTCCCAGATACACACAAGATCCCTTATAACTGTGTTATGTTACTAACCCAACTGTCCCCTACTAGCATCGTATAATCCTGCCGCGGACATTAGTTCGAGGGCAGTAGTTCCCTTTCCAATTTTCCCTTATCCACTCTAAACCACTGTATGGACGCTTGATCCCCAGTGTTTTGTAGGACAAGCAGCCTAGAGGGGTTGTTATTTTTTATTTTATTTTTTCTATGTGATTGAGGGAGGCAAAAGGCAGAACTGCCTATAGCAAGTGCCTCCCCCATAGTTGAAAGAGTGACAGGGCCAAAATCAAGGGACGTTCGAGCCAAAATGCCTGGACACCCGGAGTTTGAAACAATTTAAGTCATAGGAAGAGGGAAACACTGATTCTGGGAGAGAGTTCCAGAGCTCAGCTGTTGAGTAGAAGATAGTTTGAGAGTAACGTTTCACTCTTGGGTTGGAGAGTTGCACAGAGTAGGGGTGGGATTGAGTTGCAACACGGGTACCACGTGCCCTACGTAAAGGAGGTGGTATACACTGGAAAAGCTCTGAGGAACACTGATTATTATAGTAGCGATAGAATAGCGAGCGAGATGCATCATTGCGGCGGAGAGAGAGAGATTGCAGAGAGTTGGTGAGTGGACAGGAGTTAATGATACGAAAGGCCTTCCTTTCAACTTTGTCTAGGAGAGTGGTGTGAGAGTAACCTCCCCACACATGTGAACAATTCTCAATACAAGGACGCACTATGCCCCTGTACAGAGCATGAAGCTGTGCAGGGGAAAAGAACCCCCTAAGGCGGTTGAGCACACCCAGCTTCTGGGAGGCTGCCTTAGCAAGACTGGTAATATGGTCCTTCCAACTGAGAGCAGAAGAAAAAGAGACACCAAGAATATTGAGAGAAGATGAAGGTTTGATTTTTGTATTGCTGAAGAATAAGGGATAGTCCGCTGGGAGTTCCTTACGGGTAGATAGATGGAGAAATTGGGTTTTGGAAGCATGAAAGGTAACAAGGTTTTCTCTGCCCCAATTGGAGATAGTGTTTTGATCAGAATTTAAGAGTTCTATGGCTTCATTACGTTTGTCGTTGAGGGATTTCTGGCTAGGGCGTTCTGAAAAACTAATGGAGTAGTGTAAGGTTGAGTCGTCTGCGTATGAATAGATGGGAATTGAGGTAGAGTTGAGGAGATCATTTATGCAAATTAGAAAGAGAATAGGAGATAGGACAGAGCCCTGAGGCACACCGGGGTTTATAGGGTGAGGAAGTGAACAATGGCCGTCCACAACGACGGCTATGGAACGGCCGGAAAGGAAATTAGAGACAAAGGCACAGATGGAGGGATAGAAACCGAAGGAGGGTAGTTTAGAAATTAAAGAATTGTGCCAGACTCTATCGAAGGCTTTCGATATGTCTAGTCCAATAGAATATATACCTGTTGTTGCTTGATGTCCTATGTACACACACACACAAACACACATACACACACAACAGTTCGCCAGCAAACTACTAAACAACCCCAGACACCGACGCCCCATCCCCTCTACTTGCTGTTCGCCACTTCAACCGCATTGTATCCATCAGAGCACCACGGACTGACCGCTACAAGAACAGCACCATTCCTTCAATAATTTAATCTTAATAAATCAATAAGTTACATATTTTAAATGTAAATTAGCCTGGTAGCTCCTGTGTCAATTTTAATTTTAATTTAATTTTAATTTTAATTTGATTCATTTTCGTTTTTATTTGTATTCTAACTTTAATTATATACTGATTAGCTCTTAGTTTTAACCTTTAAACCTTCTAACATTCTTGTTATGTTCATGTAACTATGTATCAACTTCCTTGTGTATGTTCAGTCTTCGGGCTGCTTTTGTGAATAAACCGTTAGTTATTAACCCCCTTAGACAGGATATATTAACTTACTTACGGGTTGGCAGACCGCCCGGTATTTCCCCCACAACAGTCTTTCTCACACTGAGGGACCGTTAGAAGTCAGAGGAATTTTGGGTTGCCATCAACCGACAGATTATGATCTAACTTACCTAACTTACTGAGCTCATAATGACGCAGAAGTGTCATATAACTTATTATTGAGCTATTTCACTACGCTCATATGACACGGCAGCGTCATATGAGACGGAGGGGGTTAATATCATTATTGCACACACACGCACACACGGACACGGACACATACACACACACACACACACACACACACACACACACATACAAGGTCCTCTTTGGTCACGTCACACAACCGTCAACCCACCACCCGAACTTTACATTGTGGGACAAATAAATGGAAAACATTTAGGAAAGTTCTGGGGCGGACCAATGTGATAGTGTCGTAAATTCCGCCTCTTCCATCTGTCTCCAACCCCCTAACTTGGCGAAAAAATATCAATTATGTATTTTCATAGACGTTCTTTCTTTCTTTCTTCTTAGTAGAGTTTTGGGTTTCCTTCTTGGATATTATATTTATAATGGCTCCTAAATCAGTTCTGACATACGGAGCCCTGTATGTTAATTTAGAGTTAGAATTAAGAGTTGAAGGAGTGCCAAACTACCCAGGCGGCGAAGCAGACCAGCGAGCGAACTAGCGAGTGGGAAACCAGCTCGTCCGCATACCAGCAAACAAGCCTTCACACCTGCGTGCGTCATAGGGGACCCTGCAAACTACTTCAATGACCCGACGCTATGACGCATGATCGACGCCAGGAGCCTCCATTGGACCACGCACCTGCTACGCAACTTGAGGAGCTGTGATTGGGGCGCGCACTACCCGCCGCCTCCTGATTCGTTCCTACACCATCATTGTTTAGTATATAAGACCCGAGGAGTGGGCATTCAAATCAGTCTCATTTGGAGTTGGGAAGGTGAACTTGCAGCTGGAGGAAGACGGGGTGAAGTATTATAATGGGTTTGTGACTGTCAGTCAGATTATATAAGTGTGTGTTAAGTGTGTTCGGTGTAAACACTTACGTTATGTTGGTTAGTGAGATATGTGATTGGGAATTAACGTTAACGCTACTATTATGTACTTAACTATTTGATTGGGAATTAACGTTAAATGCTACTATTATGTACTTGACTATTTTATTGGGAATTTATGTTAACGCTACTAT
>JBAKBP010039736.1:0-14548 GCA_037953745.1 Lithodes maja | reverse complement strand
CCGGGACACTTTCTGTAGCCATCGGGGACACGGGTTTGTGAGCTGGGGGAGTGAACTACGGAGGGTTGACTTGCTGAGGGATACGGGGGCTTCGCAAACTTTGTTGAGGAACTTCACAGGGAAACCGATAAATGCGGCCAGAGTTGTTGTGGTGCAGGGTATAAATGCTACGAGGTCATACCCACTTGTGAGGTTGGAGTTGAGAGTGGGAGAGGTGTGCAGGGAGCTGGATGTAGGGATCGTTGAGTGTTTGCCAGTTGAGGGCGTCGACCTTCTTCTCGGCAACGACTTTGCGGTGCCCACTTCCGGGACTCCACCCTTAGTCGTTGCCGAGAGGGCGGCCGACGTGGATGGTGAGAATCGGGAATGGGTTGGGAGGTGCCAACAGGATGAGATGGCCTGTGTGGTAACCCGATCTCGCTCTGCGGCTCCTGCACAGCCTAGCACTCAACCTCGGGGACAGTGGAGGAAGGATCAGGAGAAGGTTGCTAAGGGCAGGAAAAGGGACATTGATTCTGCTGCACTTCTCGGTGATTCGGTACTTGGACCTATAATAAACACGGGAGTTGACTCTGGCCCAGATATGGTGTGTAACAAGGCAGAGTTGGGTAAGACTTCGCGTGAGGCAAGAGCTGTAGCGAGAGCCACTAAGGCAGTAGAGCCTACTAGCCGGGGTAATGTCTTATTACAAAACCATCTTGATGCATTGACGCCCAGGGACATTAGTGAGCAGCAGCTGCAAGACGCTAGCCTAGCTCGTTATAGCAATGGTGCCATAGAGTTGGAGGAAGATGGGGATGCGAAGCCGGGAGATTTCTTTAGGCTCAACAGGATATTGTACCGCAGATTTCTAGACCCCAAATCGAAGTGGGAGGGCGGTGCGAGGGTAGTAGACCAGGTGGTTGTTCCAAATAAGTATAGAGAGTCCTTATTGTGTCTGGCGCATGATGTGCCGGTGGCGGGTCATTTGGGGGTAACAAAAACATTGGCGGCATTGGGCAGGTTTTTCTGGTGGCCTGGGGTCAAGGCTGATGTCTGTGCATGGGTGGCTGGGTGTGCGACCTGCCAGACAACGGGGAAGCCTAACCAGACCATCCCGAAGGCACCTTTGTTTCCCATACCTGTCACCGGGCCTCCGTTCAGCAAAGTTGTAGTAGATTTGGTTGGCCCTTTCCCGCCTACTAGTAGTGGCAATAAATTCCTGTTGACAATCATGGATGTGGCTACGAGATACCCGGACGCATACCCCATGAGAAACGGCTCGGCAAAGGCAGTTGTTAAAAACTTATTATTGTTCTGTTCCCGTTATGGATTTCCACGTGAGGTGCAGTCAGACCAGGGGAGCAATTTTACATCCAAATTGTTCAAGCAAACCCTTCAGTTGCACGGTATATGTTCTGTAGTGTCGTCGGCCTACCATCCCGAGAGTCAGGGAGTCTTGGAGCGGTGGCACTCGACCCTGAAGAGTATGCTACGCTGTTACTGTGCAGAACATGACACTGATTGGGATTTGGGTCTGCCGTATGTTCTGTTCGCTGCACGTGAAGTCCCAGGAGAGAGCCTGGGGTTCAGTCCAAATCAACTAGTCTTTGGCCATAATGTGAGAGGACCTTTAAGTATGGTGAAAGAGATCTGGGAGGGCGAAGAGAAGCCGGGGTCTGTACTTAAATATATCCTTGAGAGCCGGGAGAGACTTATAGGTTGCATGGCAGCGGCAGGTAATAACTTGGTTAATGCACAGGCGGTCATGAAGCACCAGTATGACGCCAAGGTGAAGCTTCGGGAGTTTTCGGTGGGTCAGGAGGTAATGTTGCTTTTACCTTTGCCTGGACACCCCCTTTCTGCCAAGTTTATTGGGCCGTATGTGGTGGCTAAGAAACTGTCCGACCTTGATTATCTCGTTGCAACACCTGACCGTAGAAAAAAACATCAGTTATGTCATGTTAACCTCATGAAAGAGTATGTGAGACGCCCCTCAGAGCCTCTCACTGTCCCTGTGCTGGCCTGCAGCGGCCAGGGTGGAGAAGGAGGTGGGGACAGTCATGCTGCTGAGGAGGATAGCTGGGACTGTGTCATTTCCGCGGAACAGTGGGCGGGGAATACTGAACAAGAGGCTAGGCAAGCTGTAAGTCACCTGCCTGAGCACCAGGGTGCTGCTGTCCTAGGCCTGTTCAGGTCATACCCCTCTGTTTTCGCCGAACACCCAGGTCTCACTACTCAGGTAACGCACGACGTGGACGTCGGTGATAATGTGCCCTTCAAGTCAGTGCCCTACCGTGTGCCCCCGGTAAAGTTGCCAGCTTTACGGGAGGAGTTAAAGTACATGGTTGAGAGAGGGATGATCACTGAAGGTTATGTGAAGTGGACATCACCCGTCACGTTGCAGCCAAAACCTGACGGCAAGGTGCGGTTCTGCATAGATTTTCGTAGGCTAAATGGCTTGACCACTACCAACCCTTACCCTTTGCCTCGAGTTGACGACAGCGTGGACAAGATAGGGAATGCAAAGTACCTTACTAAAATTGATCTTGTAAAAGGCTACTGGCAAGTACCCCTGTCGGACCGAGCTAAGCAAGTTTGTGGTTTTGTGGTAGATGGCAAGACCTACCAATGTAACGTAATGCCTTATGGGCTTAAGAACGCACCTGCCACGTTTCAGAACCTGATGAACGATATTTGTGACGAAATCCCTAACTGCACGGTCTACCTTGATGACGTGATAGTGTATGATGACAATTTTGAAAATCACCTAAGGCACTTAGAGACCCTGTTTGGGAAGTTGCACGATGCTGGGCTGGTGGTGAACCTGAGGAAGTGCGAGTTTGTAAAGGCTACTGTGCAGTATCTTGGCTTCGTGGTCGGGTTAGGCCGGGTGTGCCCCCCCCTGAGCAAGATACAGGCTATCAATATGTTTCCCAGGCCCACCACTAAGCGCCAGGTCATGCGGTTCCTAGGTATGATAGGCTATTATAGGCGCTTCATCCGGGGATACTCTACTGTCTTAGCACCGTTAACTGATCTACTGTCGAAGTCAGTGAAGTTCTGTTGGGCTGCGGAGTGTCAGAGGGCTTTCGACCTAGTCAAGCACCTGCTGTGTACACATCCGATTTTGAGAGCCCCAGACTTCTCCAGGAGTTTTCAGCTGGCGACTGATGCCAGCGGTGTGGGTGCCGGGGCAGTGTTACTGCAGACTGATTCCGAGGGCTTGGAACACCCAGTGAGCTTCTTTTCTCGCAAGTTTAATTCGGCACAAAGGAATTACTCGACTATAGAGAAGGAGCTTCTTGCTATCGTTTTGTCGCTCAAACATTTCGAAGTTTATGTTCCAGCCTACGGCCCGGTAGTGACGATTTATACGGACCATCATCCCTTGAAATTCCTAAATCAGTTTCACAATCGGAATATGCGGTTGACCAGGTGGTCCCTAATGCTCCAAGAGTATAATCTCAACATTCAGCATATTGCCGGGAGTGAGAACGTGATAGCAGATTGTCTATCAAGGGTTGATGATCCAGGATAGTCGTGCACGGTGTGTGGGGTGAGCAGGAGTAAAATTAGGCTATCATAACGCCGTCCAAAAAGATTATAAAACAATAAAATAAACGAGAATTTTTTTTTTAGTTTTGTAAGTCTTTATTGTTGTAGCATGATGCATGCGATATTGTGTTTTATGTATAATTCACACTTCAGTTGTTGTGCACCTTTTGCAATTAGTGGCAGCTAAGGGTAGCAGGTCGGTTGGTTGCCTGTCAGATTTTGATAATGCTTCTAAGGTCGATTATCTAAAATCTTGGGGGGGCTGTGACGCCCAGTGCGTGGCAACGCAACCTGATTGTACTCCTTGGTACTCCACTGTACCGCCACGGTACCGCGTTGTACCGTGCTGGCTGCTTATATTGAGTGTGACAACGTATAACTATGTTCTTTGTATCTCTGCAAAGGTCTCGTCATTTGCTAACCAGTGGTGGGTTTTGTTTTAAGCCATGTCGAGACCTTCCATTTAATATGTAGTATCAATAGAGAAGTTGATAGATGAGATAATAGGAATTCAGAGAGAGAGAGTGAGTTAGACTTCAGAGCGAGAGGGTAGCAATGGTTGCCAGACGTATGGACCGGTTGGCAGCCCTGCGCTTATAGCTAGGTGCGACAGGGTTGGTAGTACATTGCCGCCTGCATATGCTGCCTGGCTGCCCATGTTGTCGTACTGCACATTGCATGGAGGCTCGCTGTGTGTTCCATGATCAGGTTGCCTAGAACCTTTGAGATTCTAACATCCCTTGCTCTCTCTCCCAATTTCTCACGGTTGCACTCTTTCTCTCTGACGACATTACTCTCATTTCATTCTTCTCTCTATTTAAATGCATACCCTTCCCTTGAGGTCCTAAAGGAGTTTCAGCACTCACCTCTCGTATTACTCTTAGGACAAGCATATATTTACATGTATTAGATTTAAGGGGTTAATGTGAACAGCGATCTTCTTGATGAGGATAGTTGGTGAACGTTCTACATGTTCACGAGTTATATGCCCAGCTCATCATCCAATTTGTGACTAGACTAGTGCCATGTGTAAGAGCCCGACCATGCCCAGGAGTTGTCTGTAGAGGGGCGAGGACTTAGCCTTGATTTGCCTACCGAGCCAGGAGCGAGTGCAGTACCAGAGACTACAGCTCGCTCGTAGTGCCGGTATAGTAGAGTAACGTAATTTATCTGTCCTTGTGTTCTCTGCAGTCTTTTCCTGGGTTCTCGCTTTCGGTGCTGGGACTCGTTGTTCCTGTGACTTGGCCTGCTAGCTAGAACACATGGGGATGATGAGTGGGTGATATCTTTATTTTACTATGCATTTGCAGCTCTCTTTAAGTTTATGTATGTAACACTTTACAATACACATTACTCACACACAAGACAACACTATTAATACTTTCATGTATCAATTAACTGCACTGTCGTTTTGCTGCTGTTTCCGGAGTTCTATTGCGTAGGGCGCATACGGACTCAGAGGGGAGACAGAGTGAGAGAAGCGAAGTAGCCTATGCGGTAGTAGGCTACCGGCGCAGTACTGTTGCCTGCAACCTTTTAGTTATTCCAAGTATAGATTCATTATTACAATAAGTGACTACTATTTATGTTCCTTCCATGTGTATTATTAGGTATCTACTGGATCATGAACATCTTGTATGCTACATGCTAGTGCATGTTAGTAGGGGACAGTTATTCTAGTGCACGCGCTTTCAAGTAGGCGTGTACCTTTGTCATTTAGCATTTCACTGTCATAACTTTAGCCTGCTTCTATTCTACATTATTAGAGGCTTAATATTAACGTAGTTTCTTGAGTATTGCATTTCTTTAGTAATAACGTAACCTATAAATGTCTGAGGGAGTTTAGCCTCATAGCCTACCCCTGTTGTACACTTTCGCCGAGTTAAGGTACCTCGTTACCATAGACGATAACTCTGTAGGGCGTTGGTGCTTTTGTTGTCTGGAGCATATAGTATTTGGGACTGGAATCGAGCGTGTCGTTGTCACATAAGCCATTTCTGTCCTACGATCAAGAATCCCGAATATGTATTGCCGATCCAGCCGTAACAGTAGTGACACTTACCATTCTGGTGTGTGCCTGTGTGTGTGCTAATCTACAAAGTTTGTCGCGCATAAATCTATTTATATTTAAAGAAAAAGAGAGAGAGAGAGAGAGAGAACCTTATATTATTATACAAACAAATAATGATAGCAATATTGTCATATGCCCAGCGTGTGCGAGTACTGTGTGCCCTGGCTGTAGTAGCGCAGGTGGTGGAGCCTGCCTAGACACCACGGGTCTCTGCTAGACACGTCCACACGGGCTTGGGACGGGAGTGCAAACTAGACAGGTGCCACATACCTAATATTTTGTCGCAAAACTTAGTTGGGCTACTGTACATATATTTTTAGGGTAGGTGTATTTTTAGAACAATGATTGCCTTCACAATGATTAAAAGATTAAAATCCCCATGTCCCTACTATTCTGAGATAGGTCAAATTGAGTTCAAATTATTATCCAAATATAGCCTGACTGAAATCGATGGAAGGTATGCAAACACGAGGTAATACCTTCCACTGGTTTAGCTTTTAGTGGTTAGATAACAGTGTTGGCGAGACTTCTCTATAGGACAAGCCCTTGTCCCTATAGTCAAGTCCAACGAGGGTGGCGAACGAGAGTGTGTTGGAAGAACCAGGAGTGACCTTCTCTAGTGTCTGTGAGAGAGGCAGCTCCCTTTGATGACCAGCCGGAGGAAGAACTACGATTCCTACGTCGTCCAGATTCTCCCTCATGGATATTGCTTGTCCCCTACACCCGTACCCTAAGTGTCTCTGTGTTAATAAGTTTTGGGAATTATTGTGAAGTTAATATAAAATATGCGAGTGTTCAATTTAACCTTTTCGTAGAGATCCGCTTCTAGGACTCCCCTTGTCAATTTAGTACACGTCTGATATTAATCAAACTTAGATCCGTGCAGTGGTTTTATATAAGTACGGTCTGTGATCTATCTAATTTATGTTCAAGCATTTGTTCACCTATTTTTATCTACGTTACATAGTTGATACTATACGTGATACTTAGTGAATGCTCTCAGATTGTATTCTGTTGTGTATTATTCTTTGTGTGTCCAAGTCGAAGTGAATTTAGTAACGAGAGCTATTTTCCTTATTGAAACTAAAAAACCCTAAACTCAGAACCGTGCTATGTCCAGTTGTTATAAGAGATTACTTAAAGTATAAAGTCGCCTCCGCTGAAAGTAAAAACCCGTTCCGTTGAGTTAGAATTAATCTACTGTATGTTCAAGATTTCTAATTTGTATTAGTTCTTGTGAATAATCTAATAATTTACGGTACCCGGTTTATGTAATTCTTTCACCACCATTTTAGGAATTCAGATAATACATTCATGTATTCATCAAACCTATTATTTGGCTATTGATAAGTTACTACTTTGTTCTGTATCTATATCGTTGTAACTTTTATTTAAGTTATAGTAAATCGCTACTTCGTTCTCCGTTCTGTCCAGTAGTTTGTTAATTTATTCAAACTTCTTCACTAGCCATCATTTTGGCTATTTATTTAATACTACTTTGTTCTGTATCAAATCTTATTATTCTGCATTTGTTAATTCATTCAAACCAACTTGTCTATAGCTATAGTGCCGCTATACTTTATTTACCATATTTACTGTGAATCTGATTTCCTCATTCCGTGTGCTTTTAACTCATTTACGATTGAATTTATTTTTTGTCTATCGTATGAGAGATTATTCACAATTATTCTTTGATATAATCCTAAATTAAATTATCATTCCATCTAGAGTAAGGTGAAGTTCATATCTTCTATACTCGATTTAACATTGCCCTAAATTGAATATTTATTTAACCTGACCTCAGTCCGTTTGACCTTTACCCCCTTGAGCGGTACCTTTGAGCGTAGACCTGAGCCGGCCCTATTTGTATTTAACGCCGCGCATACCTGTGCGCATCTGAGTAGATGATCTCAGCTGCCCATACATAGTAATTATTATTCCTCTCGATATACACTTGACCCTTATAGGTATTGTCATCAGTATTTATATTACGTATTTATCTTATGTAATGATATGTTTCATGTTTGATGCTTTGTAAGTGACGACATTATTCACTTATGAGAAAAACTTATTCAACTCTTAATAAATCACCTTGAATTACATTAGACTCCTACTCAATATAGTGGAGATTCTGATGCCCCCATTTCCATGTACACTCGGATACCATAGTCTCTAGCCCACCCCACTCTGGCAAGAGGTGAGGCCAGGACCCTTTCTGGATGGCGGCCCACAGTGATGGTGAGGGGTGGGGTTTGAGAGAGAGGGCAACACACAAACGAGCACAGTGTGAAGTATTTGAAGACTTCGAATCCTGTCCCAAATGCTTTACGCTGTGTTCGTGTGTGCGTTTCTCTCTCTCCCAAACCCCAGCCGTAGCTATCACTGTGGGCCACCGTCCAGAAAGGGTCCTGGCCTCACCTCGTGCCAGAGTGGGGTGGGCTAGAGACTATGTTTTTTTTCTTTTTTTCTATGTGAATGAGGGAGACAAAAGGCATAACTGCCTGCAGCGAGTGCCTCCCCGAGATTTCAAAGAGTGACAGGGTCGAAATCAAGGGACGTTTGAGCTAAAATGCCTGGACACACGGAATTTGAAGCAATTTAAGTCAGAGGAAGAGGGAAAGACTGATTCTAGGATCCGAGTGTACCTTTGTTTTGGTAATAAAAACGTGTGTAATAATTCCGTGTGTTTATTGTGTTTTGGAGAGTGATTGAGTAATCTAGAAGTAACATTTATCAGGCGAGATATGTTCCTGTTGAGCATTATCTGATTCTAAGTATCCGAAACCCGGATTATAATAGAATACCTAATAAAGCGAGTTGGATTACAACCCGGCATAACAACATTCTTCCCTCAAACAGTCTTTTAAACTAATTTTATGAATGGAACCTCTTTGCATGATACCAAACTATAGGTTTGAGTCCCGGAGGGATGAATGAAAACCTAATATTTAGTAGTGACCCCGAAATCATTGAAGATATGCCTATTATATAATAGCTCTCTTTCAAACCCTTGCGTTAGCCATTTGAAATGACCGCCACAGAGAGGAAGAGGAGCCAACTTCATAAGCGTACGCTAATTCTCTTCTGGAATCGTCTATATGATTGGGTACTCACTACAAAAAACTCTGTAAAAAATAAAAAATATAATTTAACTCAAGAAATGCTATAATTAAGCTTCCCAACTTTATGGATGTCTTCCCGAGTGTAGGGGGTGAGACAGTGAAGCACGGGAACGAGATGGCTTCAGAGATGGGGTCGTTTCGGGCCATGAGTGAGCACCGTGCCTCATGTGAAGGCAAGATGGCAGGTGCTCGTTGTACTCTACGTGCTTCACATGTCTCACTCCCTAGACTGGAACAAGACCTCACTGCTCATTGTAAAGCGGTGAATGTTAAGGCTCTCAGCCTATGCCCGAGAGGAAGTAAGTTGGAATATATTAAAAAAAAAAAAAAAAAAAAAAAAAAAAAAAAAAAAAAAAAAAAACGAATGGGAAGGGGATGGAGGGGGGGCCCGCATCGTCAATGATTTCA
Organism: Lithodes maja; assembly: GCA_037953745.1. Taxonomy (NCBI): domain Eukaryota; kingdom Metazoa; phylum Arthropoda; class Malacostraca; order Decapoda; family Lithodidae; genus Lithodes; species Lithodes maja. The sequence goes on along the minus strand of JBAKBP010039736.1, from coordinate 5,410 downwards.
GGGCCACTACTAAATATTTGGTTTTCATTCATCCCTCCGGGACTCAAACCTATAATTTATTAGTGGCCCCTCCATCATTGACGATATGCCTGATATCTCAAGACTGGAGGGGGACATTCGTGACAATATCTAAAACCACTAACAAACAAACTTATAGGTTGAGAAAATACATTAAAAAAAACACTCTTATGTTTATTGTTTATATACAATATATTTGGTATAAAAATAGAAAAGCAAAGTAGACTGCGCACTTAAAGAAGGTCTACTTATACATAACCACACAGGAAATTGTAAATACTGAATATCACATTTGAGATTAACTAAAATAATGTTTAAGAATAACTATTCTTTGAACATAATACAGATACTCCTCTGATCTTCGCAAGACGTCAGAGTTTCTAACAAGGACAAAATATTTGATTACAAGTATTTGTACCTTAAAATTATTTTGTACGTATAACTACTATATATTCTTGTACATTGTAGGCTATTGCTTATATCTAATAGTTGCAACTATTAATGATATATATCACTTAAAATTAAAAATAATAGTATGGAACTTATGGAACTGTAAAACCAGTTCAACAGTATTAAGTATCACAGCTCGTATACTCATCACATATCTGGGGGAGGGTCAGAAGGTCTTAGGTCTTCAGTACCCCCCCCCCCCCTCTTTTTCTTAAACTAATCAGCACAAAGACCAATTTAGACCAGTTGACGTAATGCCACACAGGCGAGCTTTGGTCTGTCCAAGGCCACAGATAGGTAGCGCATCAAAAAAGTATGGTTAGATGCCCAGAGGCGCGTGTTAGCAATATCTTCTATCAAAAAGTTATGTACGAATCTTAATGATACTGCCCACTTATGAATATCTGTACCGGGGTTACTTTCCTGAATAACCTCAACCAGTAAAGACGCTAACTTCCTTTTCGTGACGCGCTTACCTGTACTATTGACCCAGAGAGCTCCCTGTTGCTGAGGTTGGGACACCCTCATAAACTTAATAAGAGCTTGTACTGGGCATAATAAATGATGCGTATCCCCTCGCTTTAGCGCCGGGATCGTGAACTCAGAAAAAACATGATGACAATGTTAATTTTTAACTATACAAGTGGGCGACGGCGCAATTTGTACATTGACATTGCGGCGCACAAACCTGAGACAGTTAGGTTCTTTGCTCATCGCCGCCAGCTCTGATACCCTGTTGCCCGTAGCCAAAGCCATGAGGAACACCGCCTTTTTAAGAATTGAATCAAAATCTGGGTTGCGATTATACTTTGGAGAGTGAAGCAAAGACAACGCTTTGTCTAGCGACCAGGTGGGCATGAGCTGACGGAGCTTAAAACAGGCACGCATAAAACCTGTCTCCTCCGCTTGTGGTACATATATACCCGTTAAATCAGAAAAAGGATTTCTAATAGCTGACAAATGGTTCTTTAATGTTACTACGGAAAGGCGTTTTTGTTCAAATAAATAGTCCAGGTATTTGAAAATTAAAGCTACAGATGCTTCGGTTTGAGCCGTTTCCACTATCCAGGTTGTAAAAGATTTCCAATGTGACTGGTATTGACGCCTGTTAGATACAGTATATTGATTTAGAAATGTATTAGTTACACTTTCCCCGTAAGGAGTTAACCATTTTGCGTACTGAGTGTCGAAAATGCTAAAGTCAGCGAGGACTTGAGGTTTCCAATTGTCTCTAAGTGGAAGTACGAGATCGGAAGTGACACCGGGTTCTCGCACCACGTCTTCAACTGGTGGTACCACACCTGAGCCGGCCACAGGGGCGCGATCGTCGAGACTACACCCCGGTTAATCACGTAGTTTGTGAACTACTTGACACATTAGTGATGCGTCTGGAGGCGGAAACAGATAGATGGAATTCCACCTATTCCAGTCCTCCACCAATGCATCTGGACCCCCTGCCGGAGTTATCTCCCGGCGGGTTAGGTAGGAAGAAAGTTATTTGTTTTCCTTGGACGCGAATATGTCCACTTGTGGACATACCCTCCACAAGTGGACTTATTCGCTCTGCAATCATCTGGTTGAAGATGTTTTGTTTGAGCGACCATTCTACTGTTGTGCTCTGTCTCCAGGACAGAGCGTCTGCCCAGATATTCACCATGCCTGGCAGATATGATGCATGAAGATGAATGTTCAACTTGTCTGCCAGAACAAAAATCTTTTCCGACAATTCTAGTAAGGTCTGAGATCTCGTTGACCCTTGTTTTTGAATGCATGTTACTGCATTCAAATTGTCCATTCGAAAGGCTAGTGATTTCCCTTGCAACGTGTAACCGTGAGCCTGAAGGAAAATTAAGGGGACTATTAACTCTTTCGCATTGATGTGAAAATTGTCGGACTGAGACCAAATACCTTGACCCTGATGACCTAGGCTCGACTGAAAACCCCAGCCTATTGTCCCTGAAGCATCTGTGTCTATCCATACCGTGGGTGGAGGATACGTCCACGTCATTATTGAATATAATGTTTCGTGCCTCGCCCAAACCGACAGCAAGTTGTGGATAAATTTCGGAATTCACCATAACTTTCCCGCCGGCAACAGCGGAAAATGTTTGTTTCCTTCCAAGATTAATCTCTTTACTTTCAACCGGCCCAACTTTACAGTAAGTTGAATCCAGTTGAGAGAGCCGAGCAGAGACTCCCACACTTTTCTCGTGGTAGTCAGACTGTGGAGAAAACAAACAAATTTTTGTTTAAATCTGTTTCGATTGTCCACACTTTGACTGAGAGTAAGATGTGCTGTGTCCCAGACCAGCCCTATCCACTGAAATACCCTTGTTGGGACAAGGTTTGACTTCGCCAAGTTGGCCTTCAACCCTAGGGATTTGACATGATCTAGAATTTGAGTGACATGATTCTTGCATTGATTCTCTGATTCCGCCACCACTAGCCAGTCGTCTAGATACCACAACACTTTGATCCCTTGATTTAGAAGTGGTAATAAAGCTTGCCGGACTAATTTGTTAAATATTCTCGGTGCTAGGTTCAATCCGAAAGGCATCCGTTGAAAGACATAAGTCCGATGCTCTATCCTCAAGGCAAGGAATATATGGAACCTTTTGTTTACCGGGACATGCCAATAGGCTTCTGTCAGGTCTAATGAGCACATCCACCCCTGTGGCGGAAGTGTTAGCCTGATTTGGTTCACAGTGAGCATCCTGAACGATGCGTTGTGAATGTGTTCGTTCAGACGAGATAGGTCTACGACCGGTCTCACCTGAACACTGTCCCTTTTTGGTACGAGAAAAAGTTTGGATGTGTAAACTGGGCAAGTTGGATTGAGCGGGACAATGATATGCTTGGTGATCATTTCCTGGACTAGTGACTCCACCTCTAAAGAAACATGATTGATTTCGAGTGGTTGACGTAAATGAGGCCGTCGGAGCCACTGCCAGGTTATGCCCTTGCGTACCACTGTCCTTGCCCAAGTCCGCCAGGGCCACGCCTGGTGACACACCCGAAATGACCCAGTTATTTGACTGGGCTTGTCCGGCGTAACTACACTCTGATCCAACTCGCCCACGACAGGCCCCGGGAGTGAGAGAGTTTGTGATATAAACTAGTTTTTTGAAGATGGTTGGGCAGAGGTAGACGGCTGGCTAGTCTTGGCAGGAGTCAACCCTTGACCTGATTTGTGTTTGTAGTTACACTTGAACCATTTTCCTGAACGTTTACCCTGCTTACCTCTGGCTTGAGTGTTTCCCTGTGCCAGAGGAGATCTTAGGCCCTGAAAGAACTTAGACCCACTAGATTGAACCTTCTGAGTAACTTTCGGTTTGGCATATGGCTTGGCAAATTTAAAATGTTCCTTCCGAGCTGGGGAAACACCTGGCCTAGTGGCATCTACCAAATTAAACACTGTTTGCCACGTATTAGGGCAAACTAAGGTGGGTGTAAACAATGGTGACAAAATTACCCGGCGACCAATGTCTTCCGGTAATTTCTTGACCAGGTAGACTCTGAGGTCTTGACGTGCTCGAACTGCCTCTAATAAGGCTGTCCTGACGTCACCCAATGACTGAATGGATTTTTTTGTAGCATCAAGCGCCGGGATAATTCCATTCGTTTCCTAGCATCAGAATCAGTAATAACCTGCATAGTTCTAATGAGAGACTGGGCAATCTGTCGGCTCAGTAGAAATTGGGAAAAACAGTAGTAATGTCTTTTGTCGTAATTTGAAGTCTTTATCTAAATGCGCCGGAGGTGGGGATGAAAATAGATCATTCAATTCCCACAAAGACAATTTAGGTGCTGACAAAAAGTTTAAAATGGCAGGGGTACACCTCTGGCTTTAATAATAGGCAACGAAAACCACGAATTAATTTCTTGGGGTATCTGATGGGATGATTTAGAAGTACTACTAGCTGCAAACTGTTGAGCTTCCGATTCCCTGTCTATCCACAGACCTGTGCCTACCTGCCCCATCTGCAAGACTCGGTTGCCGGACTTGTTGAGGGGTGGTCCTGGTTGCTATGCAGGTCCACAGTGTACTTATCTTAATGGTGGGATAAGTTAAACACTGGTAAACTTGAAGTAGTTCTTATTAGAGGAGAGAGTTGGATACACTGATAGGCACGCCTGTAGAAGGTGGAGACGTGGCCATATCTGTTTGTAAAACAGTACCCCTAGTGGGGATAATGAGCAATTCACATAATTGCCATATGGGCTTATAGGATACAATTCTTATGGGTGAGTGCCTGTAAATGGTATGGTACATATTAATTATAGAGAGGTGTTATATATGGATACTAATGCACATAGATATATGATAGATACATGATAGGTACTATTTATCATATACATACACCTCCCTCCCCCCTCACGCTCGTAGTTCAATCTCGAGCGGACTTCTTTTCCTCGAGTCGTACTGAGCAACGTGGGGCAACTGGGAGGCTATAATCTAAACGGCTATGATCTAAGGACATCTGTTTCTGGTCATTGCAAGGGGCTACAGGGGACTGGGGGAGGGGGTCAACACTTTGTGGCACAGGGCGGAGAAAGCGGCGGTTACGCCACCACACACGGCCACTAGGGAGGCGTACCTCGTAGTCCCTGGACTTGCCAAGACTCATGACAACCCCCACCTTGTCCCAGCGTTGCGATGTCGGGTCTTGAATCCGAACTTGCTGACCGACACGTAACCTGGGGAGGGGTTGTGCGTGCGCATCGTACCGGGTCTTAACCTGCTCGGCACGGTCGGCTGCACGTTTGTCACAGTCCTCGGCTTTGGTCTGCCACTCCTTATTGAATGATCGGGGGTGGGCAGGGAGACATGTCCGAAGAGGATGACCATACAAAAATTGAGCGGGGGAGCGGCCAGTGAAGTTGGTGGTGTTCCGGAGTTCCAAGAGACACCGGTCGAAGTCCTCACAGTCAATGTTGCCAG
>JBAKBP010039735.1:0-14549 GCA_037953745.1 Lithodes maja | reverse complement strand
GTGGGCTATCTTAATACATGAGAGGTAGACATATAATAGAGCTAAAATCACCCTAAAAACTAGTCTAATTAACATTGAATTGACAAAATAATATTTTCTCAAAAACTATTTTCTGAGATTGGACACTAAAGTGAATTGGTCTTGTATGGTGGAGACATAAAAACGGGATTTAGAGCCTCTATAAGTGGGCTATCTTAATACATGAGAGGTAGACATATAATAGAGCTAAAATCACCCTAAAAACTAGTCTAATTAACATTGAATTGACAAAATAATATTTTCTCAAAAACTATTTTCTGAGATTGGACACTAAAGTGAATTGGTCTTGTATGGTGGAGACACAAAACGGGATTTAGAGCCTCTATAACTGGGCTATCTACACGAGAGGTAGACATATAATACAGCTAAAATCACCCTAAAAACTAAGATAATTAACATTGAATTGACAAAATAATATTTTCTCAAAAACTATTTTCTGAGATTGGACACTAAAGTGAATTGGTCTTGTATGGTGGAGACACAAAACGGGATTTAGAGCCTCTATAACTGGGCTATCTACACGAGAGGTAGACATATAATACAGCTAAAATCACCCTAAAAACTAAGATAATTAACATTGAATTGACAAAATAATAATTTCTCAAAAACTATTTTCTGAGATTGGACACTAAAGTGAATTGGTCTTGTATGGTGGAGACACAAAACGGGATTTAGAGCCTCTATAACTGGGCTATCTACACGAGAGGTAGGCATATAATACAGCTAAAATCACCCTAAAAACTAAGATAATTAACATTGAATTGACAAAATAATATTTTCTCAAAAACTATTTTCTGAGATTGGACACTAAAGTGAATTGGTCTTGTATGGTGGAGACATAAAACGGGATTTAGAGCCTCTATAACTGGGCTATCTACACGAGAGGTAGACATATAATACAGCTAAAATCACCCTAAAAACTAAGATAATTAACATTGAATTGACAAAATAATATTTTCTCAAAAACTATTTTCTGAGATTGGACACTAAAGTGAATTGGTCTTGTATGGTGGAGACACAAAACGGGATTTAGAGCCTCTATAACTGGGCTATCTACACGAGAGGTAGACATATAATAGAGCTAAAATCACCCTAAAAACTAGTCTAATTAACATTGAATTGACAAAATAATATTTTCTCAAAAACTATTTTCTGAGATTGGACACTAAAGTGAATTGGTCTTGTATGGTGGAGACACAAAACGGGATTTAGAGCCTCTATAACTGGGCTATCTTAATACATGAGAGGTAGACATATAATAGAGCTAAAATCACCCTAAAAACTAGTCTAATTAACATTGAATTGACAAAATAATAATTTCTCAAAAACTATTTTCTGAGATTGGACACTAAAGTGAATTGGTCTTGTATGGTGGAGACATAAAACGGGATTTAGAGCCTCTATAACTGGGCTATCTTAATACATGAGAGGTAGACATATAATAGAGCTAAAATCACCCTAAAAACTAAGATAATTAACATTGAATTGACAAAATAATAATTTCTCAAAAACTATTTTCTGAGATTGGACACTAAAGTGAATTGGTCTTGTATGGTGGAGACATAAAACGGGATTTAGAGCCTCTATAACTGGGCTATCTTAATACATGAGAGGTAGACATATAATAGAGCTAAAATCACCCTAAAAACTAAGATAATTAACATTGAATTGACAAAATAATAATTTCTCAAAAACTATTTTCTGAGATTGGACACTAAAGTGAATTGGTCTTGTATGGTGGAGAAATAAAACGGGATTTAGAGCCTCTATAACTGGGCTATCTTAATACATGAGAGGTAGACATATAATAGAGCTAAAATCACCCTAAAAACTAAGATAATTAACATTGAATTGACAAAATAATAATTTCTCAAAAACTATTTTCTGAGATTGGACACTAAAGTGAATTGGTCTTGTATGGTGGAGACACAAAACGGGATTTAGAGCCTCTATAACTGGGCTATCTTAATACATGAGAGGTAGACATATAATAGAGCTAAAATCACCCTAAAAACTAAGATAATTAACATTGAATTGACAAAATAATAATTTCTCAAAAACTATTTTCTGAGATTGGACACTAAAGTGAATTGGTCTTGTATGGTGGAGACACAAAACGGGATTTAAAGCCTCTATAACTGGGCTATCTTAATACATGAGAGGTAGACATATAATAGAGCTAAAATCACCCTAAAAACTAAGATAATTAACATTGAATTGACAAAATAATAATTTCTCAAAAACTATTTTCTGAGATTGGACACTAAAGTGAATTGGTCTTGTATGGTGGAGACATAAAACGGGATTTAGAGCCTCTATAACTGGGCTATCTTAATACATGAGAGGTAGACATATAATAGAGCTAAAATCACCCTAAAAACTAGTCTAATTAACATTGAATTGACAAAATAATATTTTCTCAAAAACTATTTTCTGAGATTGGACACTAAAGTGAATTGGTCTTGTATGGTGGAGACATAAAACGGGATTTAGAGCCTCTATAACTGGGCTATCTTAATACATGAGAGGTAGACATATAATACAGCTAAAATCACCCTAAAAACTAAGATAATTAACATTGAATTGACAAAATAATAATTTCTCAAAAACTATTTTCTGAGATTGGACACTAAAGTTATTTGGTCTTGTATGGTGGAGACACAAAACGGGATTTAGAGCCTCTATAACGGGGCTATCTTAATACATGAGAGGTAGACATATAATACAGCTAAAATCACCCTAAAAACTAAGATAATTAACATTGAATTGACAAAATAATAATTTCTCAAAAACTATTTTCTGAGATTGGACACTAAAGTGAATTGGTCTTGTATGATGGAGACATAAAACGGGATTTAGAGCCTCTATAACTGGGCTATCTTAATACAAGAGAGGTAGACATATAATAGAGCTAAAATCACCCTAAAAACTAAGATAATTAACATTGAATTGACAAAATAATAATTTCTCAAAAACTATTTTCTGAGATTGGACACTAAAGTGAATTGGTCTTGTATGATGGAGACACAAAACGGGATTTAGAGCCTCTATAACTGGGCTATCTTAATACAAGAGAGGTAGACATATAATAGAGCTAAAATCACCCTAAAAACTAAGATAATTAACATTGAATTGACAAAATAATAATTTCTCAAAAACTATTTTCTGAGATTGGACACTAAAGTGAATTGGTCTTGTATGGTGGAGACACAAAACGGGATTTAGAGCCTCTATAACTGGGCTATCTTAATACATGAGAGGTAGACATATAATAGAGCTAAAATCACCCTAAAAACTAAGATAATTAACATTGAATTGACAAAATAATAATTTCTCAAAAACTATTTTCTGAGATTGGACACTAAAGTGATTTGGTCTTGTATGGTGGAGACACAAAACGGGATTTAGAGCCTCTATAACTGGGCTATCTACACGAGAGGTAGACATATAATAGAGCTAAAATCACCCTAAAAACTAGTCTAATTAACATTGAATTGACAAAATAATATTTTCTCAAAAACTATTTTCTGAGATTGGACACTAAAGTGAATTGGTCTTGTATGGTGGAGACATAAAACGGGATTTAGAGCCTCTATAACTGGGCTATCTTAATACATGAGAGGTAGACATATAATACAGCTAAAATCACCCTAAAAACTAAGATAATTAACATTGAATTGACAAAATAATATTTTCTCAAAAACTATTTTCTGAGATTGGACACTAAAGTGAATTGGTCTTGTATGGTGGAGACATAAAACGGGATTTAGAGCCTCTATAACTGGGCTATCTTAATACATGAGAGGTAGACATATAATACAGCTAAAATCACCCTAAAAACTAAGATAATTAACATTGAATTGACAAAATAATATTTTCTCAAAAACTATTTTCTGAGATTGGACACTAAAGTGAATTGGTCTTGTATGGTGGATACATAAAACGGGATTTAGAGCCTCTATAACTGGGCTATCTACACGAGAGGTAGACATATAATACAGCTAAAATCACCCTAACAACTAAGATAATTAACATTGAATTGACAAAATCATATTTTCTCAAAAACTATTTTCTGAGATTGGACACTAAAGTGAATTGGTCTTGTATGGTGGATACATAAAACGGGATTTAGAGCCTCTATAACTGGGCTATCTTAATACATGAGAGGTAGACATATAATAGAGCTAAAATCACCCTAAAAACTAATATAATTAACATTGAATTGACAAAATAATATTTTCTCAAAAACTATTTTCTGAGATTGGACACTAAAGTGAATTGGTCTTGTATGGTGGAGACATAAAACGGGATTTAGAGCCTCTATAACTGGGCTATCTTAATACATGAGAGGTAGACATATAATAGAGCTAAAATCACCCTAAAAACTAAGATAATTAACATTGAATTGACAAAATAATATTTTCTCAAAAACTATTTTCTGAGATTGGACACTAAAGTGAATTGGTCTTGTATGGTGGAGACATAAAACGGGATTTAGAGCCTCTATAACTGGGTTATCTACACGAGAGGTAGACATATAATACAGCTAAAATCACCCTAAAAACTAAGATAATTAACATTGAATTGACAAAATAATATTTTCTCAAAAACTATTTTCTGAGATTGGACACTAAAGTGAATTGGTCTTGTATGGTGGAGACATAAAACGGGATTTAGAGCCTCTATAACTGGGCTATCTACACGAGAGGTAGACATATAATACAGCTAAAATCACCCTAAAAACTAAGATAATTAACATTGAATTGACAAAATAATAATTTCTCAAAAACTATTTTCTGAGATTGGACACTAAAGTGAATTGGTCTTGTATGGTGGAGACATAAAACGGGATTTAGAGCCTCTATAACTGGGCTATCTACACGAGAGGTAGACATATAATACAGCTAAAATCACCCTAAAAACTAAGATCATTAACATTGAATTGACAAAATAATAATTTCTCAAAAACTATTTTCTGAGATTGGACACTAAAGTGAATTGGTCTTGTATGGTGGAGACACAACACGGGATGTAGAGCCTCTATAACTGGGCTATCTTAATACATGAGAGGTAGACATATAATACAGCTAAAATCACCCTAAAAACTAAGATAATTAACATTGAATTGACAAAATAATAATTTCTCAAAAACTATTTTCTGAGATTGGACACTAAAGTGAATTGGTCTTGTATGGTGGAGACACAAAACGGGATGTAGAGCCTCTATAACTGGGCTATCTTAATACATGAGAGGTAGACATATAATACAGCTAAAATCACCCTAAAAACTAGTCTAATTAACATTGAATTGACAAAATAATATTTTCTCAAAAACTATTTTCTGAGATTGGACACTAAAGTGAATTGGTCTTGTATGGTGGAGACATAAAACGGGATTTAGAGCCTCTATAACTGGGCTATCTTAATACACGAGAGGTAGACATATAATAGAGCTAAAATCACCCTAAAAACTAAGATAATTAACATTGAATTGACAAAATAATATTTTCTCAAAAACTATTTTCTGAGATTGGACACTAAAGTGAATTGGTCTTGTATGGTGGAGACATAAAACGGGATTTAGAGCCTCTATAACTGGGCTATCTACACGAGAGGTAGACATATAATACAGCTAAAATCACCCTAAAAACTAAGATAATTAACATTGAATTGACAAAATAATATTTTCTCAAAAACTATTTTCTGAGATTGGACACTAAAGTGAATTGGTCTTGTATGGTGGAGATATAAAACGGGATTTAGAGCCTCTATAACTGGGCTATCTACACGAGAGGTAGACATATAATAGAGCTAAAATCACCCTAAAAACTAATCTAATTAACATTGAATTGACAAAATAATATTTTCTCAAAAACTATTTTCTGAGATTGGACACTAAAGTGAATTGGTCTTGTATGGTGGAGACATAAAACGGGATTTAGAGCCTCTATAACTGGGCTATCTACACGAGAGGTAGACATATAATACAGCTAAAATCACCCTAAAAACTAGTCTAATTAACATTGAATTGACAAAATAATATTTTCTCAAAAACTATTTTCTGAGATTGGACACTAAAGTGAATTGGTCTTGTATGGTGGAGACATAAAACGGGATTTAGAGCCTCTATAACTGGGCTATCTACACGAGAGGTAGACATATAATAGAGCTAAAATCACCCTAAAAACTAGTCTAATTAACATTGAATTGACAAAATAATATTTTCTCAAAAACTATTTTCTGAGATTGGACACTAAAGTGAATTGGTCTTGTATGGTGGAGACATAAAACGGGATTTAGAGCCTCTATAACTGGGCTATCTTAATACATGAGAGGTAGACATATAATAGAGCTAAAATCACCCTAAAAACTAAGATAATTAACATTGAATTGACAAAATAATATTTTCTCAAAAACTATTTTCTGAGATTGGACACTAAAGTGAATTGGTCTTGTATGGTGGAGACATAAAACGGGATTTAGAGCCTCTATAACTGGGCTATCTTAATACATGAGAGGTAGACATATAATACAGCTAAAATCACCCTAAAAACTAGGCTAATTAACATTGAATTGACAAAATAATATTTTCTCAAAAACTATTTTCTGAGATTGGACACTAAAGTGAATTGGTCTTGTATGGTGGAGACATAAAACGGGATTTAGAGCCTCTATAACTGGGCTATCTTAATACATGAGAGGTAGACATATAATACAGCTAAAATCACCCTAAAAACTAAGATAATTAACATTGAATTGACAAAATAATATTTTCTCAAAAACTATTTTCTGAGATTGGACACTAAAGTGAATTGGTCTTGTATGGTGGAGACATAAAACGGGATTTAGAGCCTCTATAACTGGGCTATCTTAATACATGAGAGGTAGACATATAATACAGCTAAAATCACCCTAAAAACTAAGATAATTAACATTGAATTGACAAAATAATATTTTCTCAAAAACTATTTTCTGAGATTGGACACTAAAGTGAATTGGTCTTGTATGGTGGAGACATAAAACGGGATTTAGAGCCTCTATAACTGGGCTATCTACACGAGAGGTAGACATATAATACAGCTAAAATCACCCTAAAAACTAGTCTAATTATCATTGAATTGACAAAATAATATTTTCTCAAAAACTATTTTCTGAGATTGGACACTAAAGTGAATTGGTCTTGTATGGTGGAGACATAAAACGGGATTTAGAGCCTCTATAACTGGGCTATCTTAATACATGAGAGGTAGACATATAATAGAGCTAAAATCACCCTAAAAACTAAGATAATTAACATTGAATTGACAAAATAATATTTTCTCAAAAACTATTTTCTGAGATTGGACACTAAAGTGAATTGGTCTTGTATGGTGGAGACATAAAACGGGATTTAGAGCCTCTATAACTGGGCTATCTTAATACATGAGAGGTAGACATATAATAGAGCTAAAATCACCCTAAAAACTAAGATAATTAACATTGAATTGACAAAATAATATTTTCTCAAAAACTATTTTCTGAGATTGGACACTAAAGTGAATTGGTCTTGTATGGTGGAGACATAAAACGGGATTTAGAGCCTCTATAACTGGGCTATCTTAATACATGAGAGGTAGACATAAAATAGAGCTAAAATCACCCTAAAAACTAAGATAATTAACATTGAATTGACAAAATAATATTTTCTCAAAAACTATTTTCTGAGATTGGACACTAAAGTGAATTGGTCTTGTATGGTGGAGACATAAAACGGGATTTAGAGCCTCTATAACTGGGCTATCTTAATACATGAGAGGTAGACATATAATAGAGCTAAAATCACCCTAAAAACTAAGATAATTAACATTGAATTGACAAAATAATATTTTCTCAAAAACTATTTTCTGAGATTGGACACTAAAGTGAATTGGTCTTGTATGGTGGAGACATAAAACGGGATTTAGAGCCTCTATAACTGGGCTATCTACACGAGAGGTAGACATATAATACAGCTAAAATCACCCTAAAAACTAGTCTAATTATCATTGAATTGACAAAATAATATTTTCTCAAAAACTATTTTCTGAGATTGGACACTAAAGTGAATTGGTCTTGTATGGTGGAGACATAAAACGGGATTTAGAGCCTCTATAACTGGGCTATCTTAATACATGAGAGGTAGACATATAATACAGCTAAAATCACCCTAAAAACTAAGATAATTATCATTGAATTGACAAAATAATATTTTCTCAAAAACTATTTTCTGAGATTGGACACTAAAGTGAATTGGTCTTGTATGGTGGAGACATAAAACGGGGTTTAGAGCCTCTATAACTGGGCTATCTTAATACATGAGAGGTAGACATATAATAGAGCTAAAATCACCCTAAAAACTAAGATAATTAACATTGAATTGACAAAATAATATTTTCTCAAAAACTATTTTCTGAGATTGGACACTAAAGTGAATTGGTCTTGTATGGTGGAGACATAAAACGGGATTTAGAGCCTCTATAACTGGGCTATCTTAATACATGAGAGGTAGACATATAATAGAGCTAAAATCACCCTAAAAACTAAGATAATTAACATTGAATTGACAAAATAATATTTTCTCAAAAACTATTTTCTGAGATTGGACACTAAAGTGAATTGGTCTTGTATGGTGGAGACATAAAACGGGATTTAGAGCCTCTATAAACTGGGCTATCTTAATACATGAGAGGTAGACATATAATAGAGCTAAAATCACCCTAAAAACTAAGATAATTAACATTGAATTGACAAAATAATATTTTCTCAAAAACTATTTTCTGAGATTGGACACTAAAGTGAATTGGTCTTGTATGGTGGAGACATAAAACGGGATTTAGAGCCTCTATAACTGGGCTATCTTAATACATGAGAGGTAGACATATAATGGAGCTAAAATCACCCTAAAAACTAAGATAATTAACATTGAATTGACAAAATAATATTTTCTCAAAAACTATTTTCTGAGATTGGACACTAAAGTGAATTGGTCTTGTATGGTGGAGACATAAAACGGGATTTAGAGCCTCTATAACTGGGCTATCTTAATACATGAGAGGTAGACATATAATAGAGCTAAAAATCACCCTAAAAACTAAGATAATTAACATTGAATTGACAAAATAATATTTTCTCAAAAACTATTTTCTGAGATTGGACACTAAAGTGAATTGGTCTTGTATGGTGGAGACATAAAACGGGATTTAGAGCCTCTATAACTGGGCTATCTTAATACATGAGAGGTAGACATAAAATAGAGCTAAAATCACCCTAAAAACTAAGATAATTAACATTGAATTGACAAAATAATATTTTCTCAAAAACTATTTTCTGAGATTGGACACTAAAGTGAATTGGTCTTGTATGGTGGAGACATAAAACGGGATTTAGAGCCTCTATAACTGGGCTATCTTAATACATGAGAGGTAGACATATAATACAGCTAAAATCACCCTAAAAACTAAGATAATTAACATTGAATTGACAAAATAATATTTTCTCAAAAACTATTTTCTGAGATTGGACACTAAAGTGAATTGGTCTTGTATGGTGGAGACATAAAACGGGATTTAGAGCCTCTATAACTGGGCTATCTACACGAGAGGTAGACATATAATACAGCTAAAATCACCCTAAAAACTAAGATAATTATCATTGAATTGACAAAATAATATTTTCTCAAAAACTATTTTCTGAGATTGGACACTAAAGTGAATTGGTCTTGTATGGTGGAGACATAAAACGGGATTTAGAGCCTCTATAACTGGGCTATCTTAATACATGAGAGGTAGACATATAATACAGCTAAAATCACCCTAAAAACTAAGATAATTATCATTGAATTGACAAAATAATATTTTCTCAAAAACTATTTTCTGAGATTGGACACTAAAGTGAATTGGTCTTGTATGGTGGAGACATACAACGGGATTTAGAGCCTCTATAACTGGGCTATCTACACGAGAGGTAGACATATAATACAGCTAAAATCACCCTAAAAACTAGTCTAATTATCATTGAATTGACAAAATAATATTTTCTCAAAAACTATTTTCTGAGATTGGACACTAAAGTGAATTGGTCTTGTATGGTGGAGACATAAAACGGGATTTAGAGCCTCTATAACTGGGCTATCTTAATACATGAGAGGTAGACATATAATACAGCTAAAATCACCCTAAAAACTAAGATAATTATCATTGAATTGACAAAATAATATTTTCTCAAAAACTATTTTCTGAGATTGGACACTAAAGTGAATTGGTCTTGTATGGTGGAGACATAAAACGGGGTTTAGAGCCTCTATAACTGGGCTATCTTAATACATGAGAGGTAGACATATAATAGAGCTAAAATCACCCTAAAAACTAAGATAATTAACATTGAATTGACAAAATAATATTTTCTCAAAAACTATTTTCTGAGATTGGACACTAAAGTGAATTGGTCTTGTATGGTGGAGACATAAAACGGGATTTAGAGCCTCTATAACTGGGCTATCTTAATACATGAGAGGTAGACATATAATAGAGCTAAAATCACCCTAAAAACTAAGATAATTTACATTGAATTGACAAAATAATATTTTCTCAAAAACTATTTTCTGAGATTGGACACTAAAGTGAATTGGTCTTGTATGGTGGAGACATAAAACGGGATTTAGAGCCTCTATAAACTGGGCTATCTTAATACATGAGAGGTAGACATATAATAGAGCTAAAATCACCCTAAAAACTAAGATAATTAACATTGAATTGACAAAATAATATTTTCTCAAAAACTATTTTCTGAGATTGGACACTAAAGTGAATTGGTCTTGTATGGTGGAGACATAAAACGGGATTTAGAGCCTCTATAACTGGGCTATCTTAATACATGAGAGGTAGACATATAATGGAGCTAAAATCACCCTAAAAACTAAGATAATTAACATTGAATTGACAAAATAATATTTTCTCAAAAACTATTTTCTGAGATTGGACACTAAAGTGAATTGGTCTTGTATGGTGGAGACATAAAACGGGATTTAGAGCCTCTATAACTGGGCTATCTTAATACATGAGAGGTAGACATATAATAGAGCTAAAAATCACCCTAAAAACTAAGATAATTAACATTGAATTGACAAAATAATATTTTCTCAAAAACTATTTTCTGAGATTGGACACTAAAGTGAATTGGTCTTGTATGGTGGAGACATAAAACGGGATTTAGAGCCTCTATAACTGGGCTATCTTAATACATGAGAGGTAGACATAAAATAGAGCTAAAATCACCCTAAAAACTAAGATAATTAACATTGAATTGACAAAATAATATTTTCTCAAAAACTATTTTCTGAGATTGGACACTAAAGTGAATTGGTCTTGTATGGTGGAGACATAAAACGGGATTTAGAGCCTCTATAACTGGGCTATCTTAATACATGAGAGGTAGACATATAATACAGCTAAAATCACCCTAAAAACTAAGATAATTAACATTGAATTGACAAAATAATATTTTCTCAAAAACTATTTTCTGAGATTGGACACTAAAGTGAATTGGTCTTGTATGGTGGAGACATAAAACGGGATTTAGAGCCTCTATAACTGGGCTATCTACACGAGAGGTAGACATATAATACAGCTAAAATCACCCTAAAAACTAAGATAATTATCATTGAATTGACAAAATAATATTTTCTCAAAAACTATTTTCTGAGATTGGACACTAAAGTGAATTGGTCTTGTATGGTGGAGACATAAAACGGGATTTAGAGCCTCTATAACTGGGCTATCTACACGAGAGGTAGACATATAATACAGCTAAAATCACCCTAAAAACTAGTCTAATTATCATTGAATTGACAAAATAATATTTTCTCAAAAACTATTTTCTGAGATTGGACACTAAAGTGAATTGGTCTTGTATGGTGGAGACATAAAACGGGATTTAGAGCCTCTATAACTGGGCTATCTTAATACATGAGAGGTAGACATATAATACAGCTAAAATCACCCTAAAAACTAAGATAATTATCATTGAATTGACAAAATAATATTTTCTCAAAAACTATTTTCTGAGATTGGACACTAAAGTGAATTGGTCTTGTATGGTGGAGACATAAAACGGGATTTAGAGCCTCTATAACTGGGCTATCTTAATACATGAGAGGTAGACATATAATAGAGCTAAAATCACCCTAAAAACTAAGATAATTAACATTGAATTGACAAAATAATATTTTCTCAAAAACTATTTTCTGAGATTGGACACTAAAGTGAATTGGTCTTGTATGGTGGAGACATAAAACGGGATTTAGAGCCTCTATAACTGGACAATCTTAATACATGAGAGGTAGACATATAATAGAGCTAAAATCACCCTAAAAACTAAGATAATTAACATTGAATTGACAAAATAATATTTTCTCAAAAACTATTTTCTGAGATTGGACACTAAAGTGAATTGGTCTTGTATGGTGGAGACATAAAACGGGATTTAGAGCCTCTATAAACTGGGCTATCTTAATACATGAGAGGTAGACATATAATAGAGCTAAAATCACCCTAAAAACTAAGATAATTAACATTGAATTGACAAAATTATATTTTCTCAAAAACTATTTTCTGAGATTGGACACTAAAGTGAATTGGTCTTGTATGGTGGAGACATAAAACGGGATTTAGAGCCTCTATAACTGGGCTATCTTAATACATGAGAGGTAGACATATAATAGAGCTAAAATCACCCTAAAAACTAAGATAATTAACATTGAATTGACAAAATAATATTTTCTCAAAAACTATTTTCTGAGATTGGACACTAAAGTGAATTGGTCTTGTATGGTGGAGACATAAAACGGGATTTAGAGCCTCTATAACTGGGCTATCTTAATACATGAGAGGTAGACATATAATAGAGCTAAAATCACCCTAAAAACTAAGATAATTAACATTGAATTGACAAAATAATATTTTCTCAAAAACTATTTTCTGAGATTGGACACTAAAGTGAATTGGTCTTGTATGGTGGAGACATAAAACGGGATTTAGAGCCTCTATAACTGGGCTATCTTAATACATGAGAGGTAGACATATAATACAGCTAAAATCACCCTAAAAACTAAGATAATTAACATTGAATTGACAAAATAATATTTTCTCAAAAACTATTTTCTGAGATTGGACACTAAAGTGAATTGGTCTTGTATGGTGGAGACATAAAACGGGATTTAGAGCCTCTATAACTGGGCTATCTTAATACATGAGAGGTAGACATATAATACAGCTAAAATCACCCTAAAAACTAGTCTAATTAACATTGAATTGACAAAATAATATTTTCTCAAAAATTTTTTTCTGAGATTGGACACTAAAGTGAATTGGTCTTGTATGGTGGAGACATAAAACGGGATTTAGAGCCTCTATAACTGGGCTATCTACATGAGAGGTAGACATATAATACAGCTAAAATCACCCTAAAAACTAGTCTAATTAACATTGAATTGACAAAATAATATTTTCTCAAAAACTATTTTCTGAGATTGGACACTAAAGTGAATTGGTCTTGTATGGTGGAGACATAAAACGGGATTTAGAGCCTCTATAACTGGGCTATCTACATGAGAGGTAGACATATAATACAGCTAAAATCACCCTAAAAACTAGTCTAATTAACATTGAATTGACAAACTAATATTTTCTCAAAAACTATTTTCTGAGATTGGACACTAAAGTGAATTGGTCTTGTATGGTGGAGACATAAAACGGGATTTAGAGCCTCTATAACTGGGCTATCTACATGAGAGGTAGACATATAATACAGCTAAAATCACCCTAAAAACTAGTCTAATTAACATTGAATTGACAAAATTATATTTTCTCAAAAACTATTTTCTGAGATTGGACACTAAAGTGAATTGGTCTTGTATGGTGGAGACATAAAACGGGATTTAGAGCCTCTATAACTGGGCTATCTACATGAGAGGTAGACATATAATACAGCTAAAATCACCCTAAAAACTAGTCTAATTAACATTGAATTGACAAAATAATATTTTCTCAAAAACTATTTTCTGAGATTGGACACTAAAGTGAATTGGTCTTGTATGGTGGAGACATAAAACGGGATTTAGAGCCTCTATAACTGGGCTATCTACACGAGAGGTAGACATATAATACAGCTAAAATCACCCTAAAAACTAGTCTAATTAACATTGAATTGACAAAATAATATTTTCTCAAAAACTATTTTCTGAGATTGGACACTAAAGTGAATTGGTCTTGTATGGTGGAGACATAAAACGGGATTTAGAGCCTCGATAACTGGGCTATCTACACGAGAGGTAGACATATAATACAGCTAAAATCACCCTAAAAACTAGTCTAATTAACATTGAATTGACAAAATAATATTTTCTCAAAAACTATTTTCTGAGATTGGACACTAAAGTGAATTGGTCTTGTATGGTGGAGACATAAAACGGGATTTAGAGCCTCTATAACTGGGCT
>JBAKBP010039734.1:0-14551 GCA_037953745.1 Lithodes maja | reverse complement strand
ATTATAATAAAACGTATGCAGACTACGTATCAACTAAATGTGTTGGCAAGTAAGGTAAGTTTTAGACACTTCAACAAACAATAGGTTTTGAAAAATTAAATATATACATACATTGATAAATTTAAACATTATTATCGCAAATAATTGACTATAACACTAAATTATTTATTCGATAACTTTGCGTTATTTTACCACAACAAGTGTAATACAAACCCACACGAAGAACTAATCAACTAAACGTAATGTATCATTAGGCACGAGAAGGAACACTTTGGGCCAACAAGGGTAAAAGGTTCATTTTAACGTTCGCACACACTCTCACACACACACACCACCGTCATCTCACCCCATTGCCCACCAAACAACCCACCACCACAACCCACCACCACAACCACAACAAACCACCCACCCTCTCCACAACACCACCTCTACCCATCCCACCAACCAACACCACCACCGCCAAACAAAAACCACCAACCATCCCACCCACCACCACTGCCAACCAAACCACCTACCACCTAGAGACCACCACCACCACCACCACCACCCACCCACCACCACCACACCACCATCCCAACTACAACAACACCCTCACCCTCTGCACTCCTATGTCTCAGGGGTACAAGGTCCTTCCCGCTACAGAGGACAAGAGTGAGAGGCTTGGACTTTGAAATGGCCGTGGCGGAGGGCCGAATTGGGGAACAACTAGGTTGAATGTAGGGAGGTACTAGTACAATAAGATAACCTATAAGGGAACTAGAATGAGATAGATTGTACACCACATTGTAACTGTCACCTTAATAATAAAAAAAAAAAAAAAATAGAAGGAAACATGCTTACATTAGTGAAATGTTTGTGGACATGCAGTAATGCAAGTAATGGTCGCTCTTCTGTAAATCTAAAATGGCTTACTTAAGAATGGGAAAGGGGTGGGACTTTTTTTTTTTTTTTTTTTTAAACAACACCCTCACCACCCACCACCATATCACCCACCATACCACCCACTACCACCACACCACCATCTCAACTACAGCAACACCTTCACCACCCACCACCATACCACCCACCACCACTGTCCACCATAACACCTACCACCACTGTCCACCATAACACCTACCACCACCACCCACCACAACACCACTCACTATAACACCCACTTCAACACCACTACCACCAGTCACTATAGCACACACCACAACATCACCACCACCCACCAATGTACTCACCACCAACAACCATAGCACCGACCACAATACCACTACCACCATAGCACCTACCACAATACCACCACCAACAACCATAGCACCCACTACAATACCACCACCACCAACCATAGCACCCACCACCATCACCCACTACAACAACACCACCACCACCCACCACATCAAACAGCAGCGCCCACGGAGCCACCCACCTGGCGAGGGCGGGGTAGTGGTGACAGGTGGGGTTATAAATGAGAGTGTGGGTGACCTTTGATTACCCCGCCACTGTATATATTGCAGACCCGGGTCCTTGAAAGCCACTGTCTCGCACCATGATAACACACTCAACACCCGAGCCCGCCCACAGACACTACACACTCTATTTTCCCTGTGTGTGTGTGTGGTAGAATTTGTGTCATGAGTTTTGGAGAGGATGGTCCACGTTTGAGATGGCATGACTTGTAATATATTTTATTATATATATTCTGTATTTTCATTTATTAATATAATAGTATTATGATTATTATTATTATTATTATTATTATTATTATTAGTAGTAGTAGTAGTATTTTGGTGTTATACGGGATGGGTAATGCGGCAGAATGTTAACATCAGCCATATTTTGGGTAGGTGGGATTATTGGTGTTTGTGACTGGTAATTCAGAATCAATGTTTGTGAGAGTGTGTGTATATTTGATATGAGATGGTGTGTGTTGTGGCTTTTGGGGTAGACAGAATGACATGTATATTTCTTTATTATTTTCTATATATTGTATTTTATTTATTTATTTATAGATTTTGTTACTATTTGTGTTGGTGTTGGAATTGATTACGAGTTTACTTTTATTTTTAGTAGGACATGACTTTTTACTTTCCTTCGATTTGTTTAACGATTTTATGGGGATGATGATTTGCATAAGGTGGCCGACATAACAGAACGAATGGAATTATTTTCTTCTTTGTTTATATTGCAATTACAGATTTACACTTTGGTGTGTGGCATGGCGAACTGAATAGTAGGAGTTTAGTATGAAACGAGTCATGTTTTATTGTTCTCTTTATATATTAAGTTATTGGTCATTATATACATCCTTAGCATTGTTAAAAAATTGTTTTATGTTGAGATAACTTGGAAAAGTTGACAGAATGAATATAAATACCATATGAGGAGGAGCACTTTATTGACAACGTTTCGCAGATAGCTTCTTCAGGTCATATGGTGTTATTAATGCAATGTGTTATATCTTCTCTGTAAATATGTGATTTGGGTTTGGCTGTAGATTTTGTTGTTTTATATGATGAGGAATGTTCTAATAGAAATATTTATCTGATCTATGTATTTGTATGACTGTATACTGTATATATGTATGTGTGGGGGAGCAGTAGCATGTAACGGATGGTGTGAGGGCCGTGTTGAGGGGGTCACCTGCTTGTTTTTATTATTCTCTCCTTTTCTCTATTTCCCTGGCTTGTATCCATTCGGCCCTATTCAACCAACTGTTTTAAGACGTTTATCCCCATCCAGGTGTCGATTTTTTCCTGGCGAGCGATAGCGAACCAGTATTGTATGGAGAAATCCGGAGACATTTTTCTATCGAAAAATTTACAAATTTAGCTTGCTGTCAAAATAAAAATATATATATAGGCCTATGCTGGCTCGCTCCCGCTCGCCAGGAAAATATTGACACCTGGATGGGGGTAAACGTCTTAAAACAGTAGGCTGAATGGGGCCGAATGGATACAAGCCAAAGAGAAAGGGAGAGAAGGAAAGAAACAGCGAGGTGGGCTCCCTTAAGGATGATGGTGTATGGCGCTTGATAATGACCAATGGATAGTGATTATATGATGAAACATAGACTACAGTAGATCTGGACTGGACACGAAAACGGAACTTTGCAGTAAGGGACCCAACATCAGAGAAAGAACCCCCAAGTTTGAACCTCGAAACCGCGAAAATATCACATTTTCGCGGTTTCGAGGTTCGAACTTGGGTTTCCGTTCTCCGATTTTGGGTCCCTTACTGCAAAGTTCCATTTTTCGGGTCCAGTCCAGATCTACTGTAGTCTATTATTATGTTCTATCCAACAACCAACTCTACTCCTAAAATCGATTAATGAAATATTACAAAAAGTAGTCTATGGAAGAAATAATGAGAGATATGCTTGGTAAGATGGTGCGTGTCTAATATGTGTTTATAAAATGGTATAGTCAATGTGATTTGCAAGGGCATTGAATTAAAAATATCCTAACCTAATATTTGTACCAATGATTAAATATTAGCGAGATAAACAGTGGATAATGATATATGGAACTCATCCCTTAATCTCAACAAATAACAGGAAATCCTGGGTCATTACACCCAATTAAATCATAGTTAAATGAGAATAAGTTAGTGTGTGGGTGAGATAGTGAGTCCAATGATAGGGCACATTTGGCATGGGAGAGATATAGATTAGACAGTGCGGAGCTTAAGGGGAGGCAGACCGTTTGTTTGGTCTATTAATTCATTTGTTCATAATTTGTGTTAGTTTCCTCCATAGACCTCCATCAAACTTAGAAAAACACCCCCTAGATAATATATTTGTACATTTTTCGGTAGAAAAATATCCCGGCCGAAGGCTGGTTTCTCTTAAAATTGCAGGCTCGCTATCGCTCGCCAGGAAATAATCGCCACCTAAATGGCACAAAAGGTCTTAAAATTGACGACGAAATGGGGCGAAAGGTGTTAAAATCACCAAACTAATGGGGCTAAACATTAGGGAGAAGGGGGTCCAGAAAAACCGTCTTCCTCCCCTTAATATGGTGGGTAGAATGATAGAGTGCGATGGTACAAGTGTTCTCTTTCTCTGTGTGTGTGTGTTTGTGGTAATAGTGCAAGACGTGAGAGGTGGTGTCGTAGGGATATGTGTGGGATTTGTGGGTATGTCTGCGCGCGCATGTACGTGGGTGTGTGCGTGTTTGTGATGAAAGCAGGGCAAGGGAGAGATGTTGTAATAGGGATAGCCTATGTATGAGAATTTTATGTTTAGGTACTATATTATACGAATGACTGAATAATCCTACTTGGGGGATTGGAGAATGATTGTATTGGCTTGGTTTGAGAATAAAGAAACTCACATTAATTATTTTCATACACCTTTCCGCAGCAGTATCGAAACCGTTTGAAATTCGTTATTTCAGATACATTTTCACGCCAGTGTGATTCTCCTGTTTTGATTTGATATTTTAACCCTTTCAAGCTCCAATACGCGTTTCTCTTCTGTTATCTGGCTACTATTAGAGGATTTTTTCAGATTAGTAACGGTATAATTATGGAAGTCAAAGGGTTGATTGAGATAGCCTTTACCCCTTTAATACCCACAGATCCTTCCTAAGCTTCACAAAATCGTCTAATGATAGCCAAGATAAACTGCTAAAACGCGTCAGAGCTTCAAGGGGTTAAGTGATAACAATATATTTCAGAAGCACATGACGAATCCGAAACTGGACAGTTAACATTTGTGTTATTCCGGATTCTACATTTGTCTACATTTTCCTGTGCCCCAGGATGCCTATAGTATATTCGCTGCAAGTAGGCGAGAAATCATAACCTCTATCCTCTGTAACTCAAAAGAAGCTGGAGTAAATTAGCTGTAAATTTCCACATGTATTCCTTGACTGACTCTTCCTAAATGATAAAAATATTAGTTCTATTACTCTAGTCGTGTTTGAGTTAGAGAGGTCAGAGGTCATGATTTTTCGCCTACTTGCGGCGAATAGACTATAGCAAGCATAATCGTAACACCTAAAGATAAAAAGTATCCCCAATGAATATTCTGTTCTATTCTATTCTTCAGAGCTCTCTCAGTGCATATCCCCTCCCTTACGGCGAATGGGTGGCACCCGCCTTTCAACTCAATCCTACCCTTTTTCTGACCAGCTTGCCATCCCAAGAATTTAATGTTTTTCTCAATCATTCTTCTACTCAACAAGTAGGCTCTGAAACTCCCTCCCTCAATCAATCTTTCCTTCTTCCTATGGCTTAGACAGCTTTAAACTTCTTGTGCCCAGGCATTTTGACTCCAACGTTCCTTTAACTTGGCTCTCTGTCACTCGTTTGGCTTTGGGGAAGACACTTGTTACATGCAACCATGCTTTTCTATTCTCCTTCATACACATATAATAATAATAATAATAATAATAATAATAATAATAATGACTATGACAAGAACTATCACCACCACCAATATCACACCTACCTCCATCACCAAGCGCAAAAATAAAACAAACACAAAACAACTATTACCTCCACAACAAATATCATCAAAATATCTAAAACCACCACCAACACAAAACCACCACCAACACAAAACCACCACCAACACAAAACCACCACCAACACAAAACCACCACCAACACAAAACCACCACCACCTCAACAACATCTAGTGTCATATAAAGCCTCTCACAGACTCTCACCACCATCACCACAACCCTATTATAACCACAAAAATATACCATGCTCTCCACTGCTACCACCACCACATACATCAACAACACAACTACCATGCGCCACTTCCATTACCAAATATACCACTGAGACAATAACTACTACTAACACCACAGCTTCAACCATAGTATCTCCATAACCACCACTACAACAGCCAACTCAACTACCGCAACATCAACCTCTATCTCAACTACCATCTCTAATACCACAACAACAACAACAACCACCGCCACACCATCTACCACCATCACCAATACCACAACAACCAATACCACAGCAACCATAAGAACTACCACAACAACAACAACAACAACCACCACCATACCATCTACCACCATCACCAATACCACAATAACCATAAGAACTACCACAACAACAACAACTTCCACACCATCTACCACCATCACCAATACCACAACTACCATCTCCAATACCACAACAACAACAACCACCGCCACACCATCTACCACCATCACCAATACCACAACAACCGTAACAACCACAACAACTACCATCTCCAATACCACAACAACAACCACCGCCATCACCAATACCACAACAATCGTAACAACCACCATCACCAATACTACAACAACTATAACAACAACAATAACCACCACTTCCACACCATCACCAATACCACAACAACCACAACAACTACCATCTCCAATACCACAACACAACAACCACTTCCACACCATCTACCACCATCACCAATACCACAACCACCATAATAACTACCACAACCACCATAACAACTACCACAACAGCCACCATAACAACTATACTACCACAACAACCACCATCTCCGCAACGCCTAAGATACTATCCCGTACCCCAGGAGACTACATAACTGATACCACAGGCTCCCTACATCATCATCACAACAGGGGGTTGAGCAACAGGAAGAACAGAGAAGGAGAGAAAAGGAGGAGGAGGAGGAAGGAAGAGAGAGAAGAGAGGAGGTAAATTGAGATGAAGGGAAGAGAGAGAAGTGATGATGTGGACAAAAAGGATGGGGAAGAGATAATTGAAGGAATGAGAAGAGGGAAATCATGTGGATGAAAGTATTATTATGTTATTTCCACCAACCAACTTCACCTCTAAACTCAATTAATGAAATCAACAAATAAACGAAGATGAAGAACACTTAATGGACAGAAAGGATGAGAGGAAGGAGATGTAGGATGGGAAGAGGAGAGAATCAGATGAGAGAAGGAGGTGAGGAAAGAAGAGAAAACAATAAGCAAATAAGGTGGGATGAAGTGGAAGGCAATGCAAAGCAAAATAAATAAAGCTGAGAAGAAGGAAAAATATTGAAATAGAAGGTAAGAAGAGAAGGAGAAGGACCAAAAATAGAAGAGGAGAGCTGAGGAAGAAGAATAGGAGGAGGTGAAGGAAAATTAGGAAAAGGAAGAATGGGAAGATAACTTGAAAAAAAAAGAGGAAGGAAGACAATAGAGAAATATTGGAAATAATTATACATATACAAAAGAAAGAAAAAAGACCAGAAGAGGGTTGAGAAGAAAGGGAAGAGAAGAGGAAATATATTACGGGAGCGTACATGAAAAAGGAAAATAAGGGAGTTAGTTGCAAATTATATGGATAATGACCTGCGAAGAGGGCAACGAAAAACAAAGGAAAAACGTGAATGGAAATTACTTGCATACTTTATTGTAATATATAATAGACTGTATTGTTATATTTAAGGAAAACAATGTGTACTCGAGTAGAAGTAAAGCAAATAAAATACATTTGGCAATTTTGAAAGCCAGAGAGAGAGAGAGAGAGAGAGAGAGAGAGAAAGTAACAAGAACGAGAGAAAACTATAGAGGAAGAGAGAGAGAGAGTGAGTGAACAAGAACAAGAGAAAGCAAGAGAGCCAGAGAGAGAGAGAGAGAGCTACTGCCCCCAGAGGGTCTTCACGCGCTGTTAGCAATGGAAACACCAAGTATCGTGTTATCTGGGAGAGTGTGTGGTGGTCCAGGTAGTCTGCTACACATCACTTCATACACTTTACTTAATTCAACAATTCTCCTGCTTATATACTGTATATACTGTATACTGTACACTATATAAATACTGTTTAAAATATGAAAGCTTTCAACCGGTAACGTTAAAATAATGTACATTAAGTATACAGTCATACCGTATATATTTATATGTTATATATGTTCAGCGAATGAGAGATGAAAGGCTTACAAAGAGAGTATATGAGTCAGATACAAGGGGAGGTAGAAGGGTAGGAAGACTTCCGTTTACATGGAGAGTTTGTGTAGTACAAGCGTTGGAAGATAGAGAGATGACTGTAGAACAAGCAAAAAAAGTGGTAATAAATTGAAATGAATGGAGAATGCTTTTTTTTTTTTTTTTTTTTTTTTCTATATTCCAACTACTCCCTCTCGGGCATAGGCTGAGAGCCTGTACATTCCACCGCTCAACACGGTGAAGCCCGTGAGGTCTTGTTCCAGTCTGGGGAGTGAGACATGTGAAGCATCCATCATGGCTCGAAGCAGCTCCATCTCTGAAGCGGCTGGTTGCTTCGCTCAAGTGCTTCACCGTCTCATCCTCCAGACTCAGACCCTCACTCGTAGAACGCCACCTATTGAGCAGTGAACTCACTGTGAACTCACTATTCAGCTTGTGAATAGATGAGTGATAACACAGTCGTTGGGAGAAGGGGTCGGGCGCCAGTTGGACTAGATAATAGTGGATCAGGCGCCTGGCCCGGGGAGCCGGTGTATATGAAGGGTCATGCCTGGATGTGAGGTGGGCGGGCATTGTAGTGGTAAAGCTTCGCTACGTGTCTGCCTGCTGAGACCGGAACCTCTCCGGGAGGTCTGAGACCTGGGAATCTTTTGCTAGAGACCCCAAATGTGCCTGGGTCTCTGGGTCTTCTCCTGGGCGACCTAGATGTGTGTGCGTTTTATTTATTTATTTTTGTATTTGTTCTGTGTTGTCCATGTTCGGGCTCTGCCTCGATTCGGCCACCTCCAGCTATGGGGTACGTGCCGGTGTATATACGTAGGCCTACATGCAAGTATAGTTTAACCTGTTCAGTCACACGGCCGTCCTTATCATCATATATTGGTAACCATTAGACGATTCTATTCAGCTTAGGAAGGACCTCTAGCAATATTAAAGCTTCAAACTATCTCAACCAACCCTTTCAACTACCACAAATTCTTACTAAGCTGCATGATATCGTCTAAGTACAGCTATAAGTACAGCTATAAGTACAGCTATAAGTACAGCTATAAGTACAGCTATAAGTAAATAGAACAAACGTCGCTGGTACTCAAAGGGTTAATACGGTACCGGTTAAATGCTTTAGAATGTGCATTTTTTTTTCAAACTTTCAACTGCTCACACACAGTTGTACTTAAGGGGAGATCTCCACGTGAGGGATTTTTTTCTTGACCCCTTTCACCCTCATGTTTAGCCCCATTGCTTTTGATATTATAAAACGTTCAACCCATTAGTTTAGCGATTTTAAGAACTTTCACACCATATTAAGACCTTTCGTGCCATTCAGGTGTCGATTTTATCCTGGCGAGCGATAGCGAGCCTGTAATTTTAAGAGGAACCGGCCTTCGGCCGGGAAATTTTTCTTCCGAAAAATGTACAAATTTATCTTGAAAGGAACTCAAGGGGTATAATTTTAAGCTTGATGGAGGTCTAAGGAACAAAGTAAATAACTCTCCTTAATAATATTTCGTGAGAAAAGTGTAATGAAGATGATATACAGTGTACAGTATATTGGTACGCTTATGGATAGTTGACTGCCTGATATGACTTATGGCACATATATTTTATAAATAGTTCATAATTTTGGCTGCGTCGTTGCTAGAATTTGCCATGGTATTATGCATAAACTATATATTAAAACGTACAATAATTACATCGATAATACTACATTAAACATTAATGATGAATTGGATAAACTCAGTGTATATTATTTAACATGTGATAATTAGATTGACATGACACACCTCAAAATGTGCAATGATAATAATTACACTCTTGATTAAACCGGTTGGACTCATTTGGTTATTAGCAATGAATAAGAAAACATGATTAATGAAGGGAATGCATTAAATTACTCAATAATCCTCGGCATATATCTCTTAACCCTTTGAGTACCGGTGACGGGGGTTATCTTGTAGTCTAGCTATATTTAGACGATATTGTGCAGCTTAGGAAGGTCCTACGGTAGTTTAAAGGGTTGTTTGCTATAGTTGGAAGCCTTATTATTGCTAGAGGTCCTTCCTAATCTTAACCTGAAGTTTACACTCAAAGTAATTATGATGCTCTTTGGGTGAATTATCTAGCGTTTTTAATTTGCCACTTCCACTGTTTGTCCTCATGTCCTCTTACTATTACACTTGCTCTCTTCTTAGTCAGTGTGTGTGTGTGTGTGTGTGTGTGTGTGTGTGAACCTTGTCTTAAGGGGAGGTTTTTAGTTGATTCCCTAGACTTCCATCAAGCTTAACATTACTCCCCCTTGACCCCCTTTCAAGATAAATTTGTACATTTTTCGGTAGAAAAATATCCCGGCCGAAGGCCGGTGCCCCTTAAATTACAGGCTCGCTATCGCTCGCCAGGAAAAAATCGACACCTAAATGGCACGAATGGTCTTAAAATTGACAGAAATGGGGCGAGGGTTCTTAAAATCGCCAAACTAATTGGGCAAGCGTCTTTAAATCTCACAAGCAATGGAGCTAAACATGAGGGAGAAAGAGGTTCAGAAAAAAATCTTCCAGGTGGAAATGTCCCCTTAAGTTTGCCCTGTCCCTTTCGTTAAGCTGTTTCATCTCATCCCTCTCCCTCTCTCAACATTGCTACACTCCCCAGTGATTACCCACTCTCGTAGTGCCACTCTCCTTCACTCGGATTCCTTCACTCAACTCCTTTATCGCACTCTTTCTCCCCTGCCTCTCCCTCTGGTCCTGTCACTGGAATTTTGTCCGTGCGGTGTGAAAGGAAACAGTAGTTGGGGGAGGAGTCCACTTAGCGCCGTCCCCCCTCCTTCCCTTCCTGCCCAGCATCCCGTTTTCCTCAGGTTGTGACGTCAGCGAACCATAAATCCGAGGGGGGATCACTACGCCCCCAGATACCCACTGTTTCTCTTGCTAATAGACCGTAAGCGTGTCGAGTGCCGCTCAGACGGAGGAGAGGGGCCAGAGATTTACCGATGTTGCAACAGGAAGGGAAGAAGGGGGCGCGAAGGAAAACAAAAAGGGAAGAGAGAAAAGGAAAAGAAGGAAGATTGGAATAGAAGATAGAGGACAATTTTATTAGATGCAAATGGAAGGGGTTAATTGGAGAGACGGCGACAAAAGTTAGGAAGATAATAGAAAGTGGAAAAAACACATGAATACCAAAAGTAAGGGGCATTTATTCGAATGGGACGTCACAAATGTCCACTTCAGGTATATATATATATATATATATATATATATTTTTTTTTTTTTTTTTTTTTTTTTCTATATTCCAACTTACTTCCTCTCGGACATAGGCTGAGAGCCTTAACATTCACCGCTTTACAATGAACAGTGAAGCCCGTGAGGTCTTGTTCCAGTCTAGGGAGTGAGACATGTGAAGCACGTAGAGTACAACGAGCACCTGCCATCTTGCCTTCACATGAGGCACGGTGCTCACTCATATATTTGCTGATAGGTGAACAGAGGCATAGGGTGTAAGGAGACTTGCCCATCTGTCTCGTCTTAAGGGGGTCACCGGCTTTTTTTTTATCTTTCTCTCCTTTTCTCTATTTCCCTGGCTTGTATTCATTCGGCCCAATTCAGCCAACTGTTTTAAGACGTGTATCCCCATCCAAGTGTCGATTTCTTCCTTTCGAGCGATAGCAAGCCAGCATTGTATGGAGAAATCCGGCTTCGCCGGACACATTTTTCTATCGAAAAATGTACAAATTTAGCTTACTGTCAAAACAAAAATATATATATGCTGGCTCGCTACCGCTCGCCAGGAAAATATTAACTCCTGGATGGGGGTAAATGTCTTAAAACAGTAGGCTGAATGTGGCCGAATGGATACAAGCCAAAGAGTGAGGGAGAGAAAAAGAAAAAAAGCGAGGTGGGTTCCCTTAACCCTTTCTGTACCGCAGCGTCTTTATAATTTTCTTCTAGCTATAGTTAGACGATTTTTTGCAGCTTGAGAAGGATCTGTGGTAGTAAAAAGGGTTAAGTGAGATAGTTTGTAGCCTTTAATGGGTAGACGTCTTTCCTAAGCTGAATAAAATCGTCTAATAGTTGCTAGAATATAATGCAAATACGTCACTGGTACAGAAGGGGTTAAGCGTACTTTGAAAGTATACACAGTCTCACTTCTCATAACTTCTCAAAAGTATATACAGTCTCACTTCTCATAACTTCTCAAAAGTACATACAGTCTCACTTCTCATAACTTCTCAAAAGTATATACAGTCTCACTTCTCATAACTTCTCAAAAGTATATACAGTCTCACTTCTCATAACTTCTCAAAAGTATATACAGTCTCACTTCTCATAACTTCTCAAAAGTATATACAGTCTCACTTCTCTAACTTCTCAAAAGTATATACAGTCTCACTTCTCATAACTTCTCAAAAGTATATACAGTCTCACTTCTCTTAACTTCTCAAAAGTATATAGTATCACTTCTCTTAACTTCTCAAAAGTATATAGTCTCACTTCTCTTAACTTCTCAAAAGTATATACAGTCTCACTTCTCTAACTTCTCAAAAGTATATACAGTCTCACTTCTCTTAACTTCTCAAAAGTATATACAGTCTCACTTCTCTAACTTCTCAAAAGTATATACAGTCTCACTTCTCATAACTTCTCAAAAGTATATACAGTCTCACTTCTAACTTCTCAAAAGTATATACAGTCTCACTTCTCATAACTTCTCAAAAGTATACACAGTCTCACTTCTCTTAACTTCTCAAAAGTATATACAGTCTCACTTCTCTAACTTCTCAAAAGTATATACAGTCTCACTTCTCTTAACTTCTCAAAAGTATATACAGTCTCACTTCTCTAACTTCTCAAAAGTATATACAGTCTCACTTCTCATAACTTCTCAAAAGTATACACAGTCTCACTTCTCTAACTTCTCAAAAGTATATACAGTCTCACTTCTCATAACTTCTCAAAAGTATACACAGTCTCACTTCTCTAACTTCTCAAATAATATACAGTCTCACTTCTCATAACTTCTCAAAAGTATACACAGTCTCACTTCTCTAACTTCTCAAAAGTATATACAGTCTCACTTCTCATAACTTCTCAAAAGTATAATAGTCTCACTTCTCTAACTTCTCAAAAGTATATACAGTCTCACTTCTCATAACTTCTCAAAAGTATATACAGTCTCACTTCTCTTAACATCTCAAAAGTATATACAGTCTCCCTTCTCTTAACATCTCTAAAGTATATACAGTCTCACTTCTCTTAACATCTCAAAAGTATATACAGTCTCACTTCTCTAACTTCTCGAAAGTATATACAATCTCACTTCTCTTAACATCTCAAAAGTATATACAGTCTCACTTCTCTAACTTCTCGAAAGTATATATTTTGTTTCTATGTGAATGAGGGAGACAAAAGCCATAACTGCCTGCAGCGAGTGCTTACCCCAGATTTGAAAGAGTGACAGAGCCAAAATCAAGGGACGTTCGAGCTAAAATGCCTGGACACACGGAGTTTGAAGCAATTTAATTCATAGTGTGACGCACCCAGTGCGTGGCAACGCAACCTGATTGTACTCCTTGGTACTCCACTGTACCGCCACTGTGTGGTACCGCTGTACCGTGCTGGCTGCTTATATTGAGTGTGACAACGTATAACTATGTTCTTTGTATCTCTGCAAAGGTCTCGTCATGTGCTAACCAGTGGTGGGTTTTGTTTTAAGCCATGTCGAGACCTTCCATTTAATATGTAGTATCAATAGAGAAGTTGATAGATAAGACAATGGGAGTTCAGAGAGAGAGAGTGAGTTAGTTTTCAGAGCGAGAGGGTAGCAACGCGCCACGCTGCCGGAGTGGTGGTTGCCAGACGTATGGACCGGTTGGCAGCCTTGCGCTTATAGCTAGGTGCGACAGGGTTGGTAGTCCATTGCCGCCTGCCTATGCTGCCTGGGTTGCCCATGTTGTCGTACTGCACATTGCCTGGAGGCTCGCTGTGTGTTCCATGATCAGGTTGCCTAGAACCTTTGAGATTCTAACATCCCTTGCCCTCTCTCCCAACTTCTCACGGTTGCACTCTTTCTCTCTGACGACATTACTCTCATTTCATTCTTCTCTCTATTTAAATGCATACCCTTCCCTTGAGGTCCTAAAGGAGTTTCAGCACTCACCTCTCGTATTACTCTTAGGACAAGCATATATTTACATGTATTAGATTTAAGGGGTTAATGTGAACAGCGATCTTCTTGATGAGGATAGTTGGTGAACGGTCTACATGTTCACGAGTTATATGCCCAGCTCATCATCCAATTTGTGACTAGACTAGTGCCATGTGTAAGAGCCCGACCATGCCCAGGAGTTGTCTGTAGAGGGGCGAGGACTTGGCCTTGATTTGCCTACCGAGCCAGGAGCGAGTGCAGTACCAGAGACTACAGCTCGCTCGTAGTGCCGGTATAGTAGAGTAACGTAATTTATCTGTCCTTGTGTTCTCTGCAGTCTTTTCCTGGGTTCTCGCTTTCGGTGCTGGGACTCGTTGTTCCTGTGACTTGGCCTGCTAGCTAGAACACATGGGGATGATGAGTGGGTGATATCTTTATTTTACTATGCATTGCAGCTCTCTTTAAGTTTATGTATGTAACACGTTACAATACACATTACTCACACACAAGACAAC
>JBAKBP010039733.1:0-14552 GCA_037953745.1 Lithodes maja | reverse complement strand
AGAGAGAGAGAGAGAGAGAGAGAGAGAGAGGGGGCTGACGAGTGATACAGCCATACAGAGAGAGAGAGAGAGAGAGAGAGAGGGGGCTGACGAGTGATACAGCCATACAGAGAGAGAGAGAGAGAAAGAGAGAGAGGGGGCTGACGAGTGATACAGCCATACAGAGAGAGAGAGAGAGAGAGAGAAAGAGAGAGGGGGCTGACGAGTGATACAGCCATACAGAGAGAGAGAGAGAGAGAGAGAGAGAGAGAGAGAGAGAGAGAGAGAGAAAGAGAGAGGGGGCTGACGAGTGATACAGCCATACAGAGAGAGAGAGAGAGAGAGAGGGGGCTGACGAGTGATACAGCCATACAGAGAGAGAGAGAGAGAGAGAAAGAGAGAGGGGGCTGACGAGTGATACAGCCATACAGACAGAGAGAGAGAGAGAGAGAGAGAGAGAGAGAGAGAGAGAGAGAGAGAGAGAGAGCGAGCGAGAGAGAGCGAGCTATCTTTAATAATTCACAACCAACCTCTTATCCGCCCTCCATCCCTAGAACGCCCAAATGGATCACGTTTCCTGTGTCCTTTATTTATTTGTCTGTTATATATATATATAATGTGAGCCATATTATTGTTTAGTGTTATTTTGTTTATTTATATATTTCTGTGTATATTTTTTATTTTTTATTTAGTTTTTGTTCGTATATCATTGTAATGTAGTCCATTTATTTAGTTTTTGTTCGTATATCATTGTAAT
The DNA here is from genome assembly GCA_037953745.1 of Lithodes maja. NCBI lineage: Eukaryota > Metazoa > Arthropoda > Malacostraca > Decapoda > Lithodidae > Lithodes > Lithodes maja. The sequence continues at coordinate 13,816 of JBAKBP010039733.1, read as the reverse complement.
GTAGTCCATTTATTTAGTTTTTGTTCGTATATCATTGTAATGTAGTCCATTTATTTAGTTTTTGTTCGTATATCATTGTAATGTAGTCCATTTATTTAGTTTTTGTTCGTATATCATTGTAATGTAGTCCATTTATTTAGTTTTTGTTCGTATATCATTGTAATGTAGTCCATTTATTTAGTTTTTGTTCGTATATCATTGTAATGTAGTCCATTTATTTAGTTTTTGTTCGTATATCATTGTAATGTAGTCCATTTATTTAGTTTTTGTTCGTATATCATTGTAATGTAGTCCATTTATTTAGTTTTTGTTCGTATATCATTGTAATGTAGTCCATTTATTTAGTTTTTGTTCGTATATCATTGTAATGTAGTCCATTTATTTAGTTTTTGTTCGTATATCATTGTAATGTAGTCCATTTATTTAGTTTTTGTTCGTATATCATTGTAATGTAGTCCATTTATTTAGTTTTTGTTCGTATATCATTGTAATGTAGTCCATTTTACTCGTCATACTATTTATACAACCAAAACCATTTCCTCTCTTAGCACTATCTGATCCGACGTTATTTTGTTATATGTGAATTAAGGAGACAAAAGGCAAAGCTGCCTGTAACAAGTGTCTCGCCTAAAGGTGAAAGAGTGACAGAGAGCCAAATTCAATGTACGTTAGAGTCAAAATGTCTAGACACACGGAGCTTGAAGCAGTTTAAGTCATAGGATGAGGGAAAGACAGAGTAAGGGAGAGAGTTCCAAAGCTTATTTGTTGAGTAGAAGCATGAATGAGGTATAATATTTTGCTAACTTATTAAATGAGGATTTCCCTCGGACTAAATTGGGCTAAGTATTCATTTTCACAGTATAGTCTCGGATCTTGGGCTATTCGAACAAGTGTTTTTTTTTTTTTTTTTTTTTTTTTTTAGCGACAAACTTTTTTGTAGGGTTTATTTTTACATTTGTTACCATTTGTCCCAAGTTTTTTTTGCGACAACTTCTCAATACGCCATTTTTTTTGTTTTCCTTTTTGCGACCAACTTTTCTGTAAGTCACTTTTTTATTCTATGTGACAAACTTCTCTGTAAGACTCTCTGTTAAGCTACTGTCACACGAGCGAGCGCTTTTTCCGTCAATTTTTCCATTTCTCGTATTATTTCGGGACATTTTCGCACTTGTATTGGTAACTAGACTGAAGGTAGATTATGTTAGGCGGCTGAATTCTGATAAAGTGTCATTTTTTAAGCTTCCAGACCATAATTGCTCGTAAAAATTGCTCGAAAAAAGGCTCGTGTGATTCCGGCTTAAGCCATTAGTGTCTTCAACCATCACCATCATAAAGTTTGGTAAGAGTTGAGTTGGATGGGGAGCCTAGGAAGATACATTTACTCTGCGTCTATCTAAGGTCGACAGTAACATTGGTCCTTGAAATACGTAATTAACTTAGCGAAATTTAAACTCATTTGGATATTTCACACTTTATGTGCAGTCAATCCATTATACTTAAATGAACTCGATATAATAATAAACTCTCTCTCTCTCTCTATATATATATATATATATATATATATATATATGCAGTATATATATATATATATATATATATATATATATTGAGAATATATCACAAATACACGTGAGCCACTAAATGTTTCTAGTCTCTCAGTGGGGATCGAACCATCGACCATCAGAACGATAGCCGACGCTTAATCAATTACACCACGGCAGTCTACCGTGGTGTAATTGATTAAGCGTCGGCTATCGTTCTGATGGTCGATGGTTCGATCCCCACTGAGAGACTAGAAACATATATATATATATATATATATGCAGTATATATATGTTCATGTGTACGTCTGCATTCATAATTAAACAGTAACAATAGTTATTTTAAAGCATTTTTAGCTCGAGTAATGTTGGGCATGTGGGTTGTCTGTGAAACATAGCGGGTGTTCTGTTTTGGGAGGGAGGGGGGGTGAAACTAAGATGGATGGAGTCTGAGGGTGAGGGAGTGTCAGGGGGGTAGGATGAGGGACTGGTGTCTGAAGCTGGTGTTTATGTATTTATTTGTTTGTTTTAACCCCTTCTGTACCGGCGAGGTCTTTTTTTATTTTTTTTCCTAGCTATAATTAGACGATTTTGTTCAGTTTAAGGGGAGGTATTTAGTTTGTTCCCTAGACCTCCATCAAGCTTAAAATTACACCCCCTTGAGTCCCTTTCAAGATAAATCCTGACCGAAGGCCGGTTCCTCTTAAATTACAGGCTCGCTATCGCTCGCCAGGATAAAATCGACACCTGAATTGCACGAAAGGTCTTAATATGGGGTGAAAGTTCCTAAAATCGCTAAACTAATGGGGCAAACGTTTTAGAATATCAAAAGCAATGGGGCTAAACATGAGGGAGAAAGGGGTCAAGAAAAAAATCCCTCAAGTGGAGATCTCCCCTTAACAATATCTGTGGTAGTAGAAGGGGTTAACTGAGATAGTTCCAAGCCTGTGAATTGCTGGAGGTCCTTCTTAAACTGAATAAAATCCTCTGACAGTAGCCCGAATAAAGTTAAGCAGACGTCGCCGGTACAGAAGGGGTTAATGTGTATGAAGGAGACAAAAGGCAAAAGCTGCCTGTAACAAGTGTCTCCCCCAAAGTTATAAAAGTGAACATATTTGTTGTTTGGTGTTTTTGAAAGACGTGTCTGTTAAGGGGGTAGTACTCGCTTTGTCTGTGTTCGTTCCGTTAGTATGGCGATTTTGAGACCTTTCGCCCCATTTGTTGTTAATATTCAGACCTTTCGTGCCCTTTAGGTGTCGAATTTTTCCTGACGAGCGATAGCGAGCCTGTAATTTCAGAAAGAATTGGCCTTCGGCCGGGACATTTTTCTATAGAAAGATGTACAAATTTATCTTGAAAGGGGGTCTAGGGGGTGTTTTTCTAACCTTCATGGAGGTCTATCGAGGAAACTACAAAATAAATTAATAGATAAATATATCGATCAGAAACCAAGCAGTATCCTCTTAAGAACTATGTTAAAAATATTATGATCGATATTTACACAAACAGGCAAACTTCGTCAATAATAATGTTAATATTACCCCAATATTCTGGCGAGATATTTATCCAAGTGCTGTGTGTGTTTGGGGTAACAAGTGGTGTGTGTCTGGGGTAACAAGTGGTGTGTGTCTGGGGTAACAAGTGGTGTGTGTGTCTCGGGTAACAGGTGGTGTGTGTCGGGTAACAAGTGGTGTGTGTCTGGGGTAACAAGTGGTGTGTGTCTGGGGTAACAAGTGGTGTGTGTCTGGGGTAACAAGTGGTGTGTGTGTCTGGGGTAACAAGTGGTGTGTGTCTGGGGTAACAAGTGGTGTGTGTGTCTGGGATAACAAGTGGTGTGTGTGTCTTGGGTAACAAGTGGTGTGTGTCTGGGGTAACAAGTGGTGTGTGTCTAGGGTAACAAGTGGTGTGTGTCTGGGGTAACAAGTGGTGTGTGTGTCTGGGGTAACAAGTGGTGTGTGTGTCTGGGGTAACAAGGTAGATGTGATAATAATAAGATACTACTACTACTACTACTAATAATAATAATAATAATAATAATAATAATAATAATAATATATTTGTTAACCCTTTCTGTACCGGCGACGTCTTTTTCATTATATTCTAAAAACTATTAGAGGATTTTATTCAGTTTAAGAAGTGCCTCCAGCAATTAACAGGCTTCTAACTATCTCACTTAAGGGGGGTGACCTGCTTTTCTTATTTCTGTCCTTTTCTCTCTTTCTCTGGCTTGTATCCATTCGGCCCCATTCAGCCAACTATTTTAAGACGTCTATCCCCATCTAGGTGTTGATTTGTTCCTGGCGAGCGATAGCGAGCCAGCATTATATGAAGAAATCCGGCTTCGCCGGAAACATTTTTCTATCGAAAAATGTACAAATTTAGCCTGCTGTCAAACAAAAATAAAAAATATGCTGGCTCGCTACCGCTCACCAGTAAAAAATTGACACCTGGATGGGGATAAACGTCTTAAACAGTAGGCTGAATGGGGCCAAAGGGATACAAGCCAGAGAAAGATAGAAAAGGACAGAACCAAAACAGGTCACCCCCCTTAACCCTTTTTACTGCCACAGATCCTTCTTAAACTGCCCAACAACGTCGTCTAGACGTCGCGGGTACACAAGGGGTTAATACTTAGAGTAATGGCACACACTATTCTGGCCAGAGATTTATCTAGGTGGTGTAACAAGGTAGAGACGGCCGGGCCCCACCGGAGGGACCTGAGTAATGGCTCTTAAGGGGAGGTTTTTAGTTTGTTTCCTACTCCTCCAGCAATCTTAAAATTTCACCCCTTTGACCCCCTTTCAAGATGAATTTGTACATTTTTCGGTAGAAAAATGTCCCGGCCGAAGGCCGATTACTCTTAAATTACAGGCTCGCTATCGCTCGCCAGGATAAAATCGACACCTAAATGGCACGAAAGGTCTTAAAATTGACAGAATGGGGCAGAAATTCTTAAAAATCACCAAACTAATGGGGCACACATCTCAAAAGCAATGGGGCTAGTGAGGGAGAAAGGGGTCAAGAAAAAAGTCCCTCAAGTGGAAATCTCCCCTTAACTTTATACACACCAACCAACTTATCCACTAGACCCCCTTCTCCCTCGTGTTTAGCTCCATCAGAGTGGCAATTGTTATGACGTTAACAAAGTACAAAGGAGTACAAAGGAAATCAAGCAACAGCAGATCTATTGACCCTTCTAGGCTGCTTGTCCTCCAAAACACTGAGGATCAAGTGTCCAAACAGTGGTTTAGAGTGGGTAAGGGAACATTGGAAAGGGACCTACTGCCCTGCCACTAACGTGCCAGGACTAGGAAGTTAGTAGGGGACAGATGGGGTTAGTAACTGAGGGGAGGATAAAATAAAGTTATTCATTTACAAACGCAGTCAGTCGCGGGTTTGATGCGAGATATTTGTCTATGCGGAATTTAAATGAATCAACGGTGCTGCAGTCTATAACGTCTCGGGGAAGCTCATTCCACAAGTTAACAACTCAATTGAAGAAGAAATTCTTAGATTCGTGTGAGTTAAAAGATTTACCAATAATTTTGCAACCGTTTCCCCGCGTGTAATTAGATTGGTCGATAGTGAAGTACTTACTACAGTTCATATTGTCGATGCCTTTGATGATTTTGAACACTTGAATTAAGTCACCTCTTAATCTGTGCTGGGTTAAAGGAAATAGATTTAATTCTCTAAGACGCTCTTCGTATGGTTTGTTCTTTAGGCTAGGTATCATTTTGGTAACTCTACGTTGAACTCGTTCTAGCTTGTTTATGTCTTTTTGGTAATAAGGGCACCAGCATTGAACGCAGTATTCCAGAAGAGGGCGGACTAAGAATTGTAAAGGGTTAGGATTACGTCTTTGGATTTATGCTCAAATGATCTGCCTATAAAGCCAATTATTTTGTTTGCCTTCTTAACAACTTCTGAACATTGTTGACTCGGTTTTAGGTTACTCGATATTGTTACTCCCAGATCGGTTTCTCTGTTTACATTCTTAAGCTGAGTGCCATTCATCGAATAGTTTGCTTTCTCATTTAGGTATCCGATATGTAGTACTTTACATTTATCCGCATTGAAACTCATTTGCCAAATTTGTGCCCAATGTGACAATTTATCTAGATTGTGTTGCATATCGTCAACTTGATCTTTTGAGAGTACGCTATTTGCAATTTTTGTATCGTCAGCAAATTTTGAGATTGTACAGGTGAGACCCTCATCTATGTCGTTGATGTAAATTAGAAAGACAATTGGTCCTAGTACCGATCCCTGGGGTACCCCGCTACTTACATTGGTCCATTTAGATGCCTTACCGTTTATGACTACTCTTTGCTTTCTGTCGCTGAGCCAATTTTCTATCCATTTCAACACACCGTCTTGTATTCCATGCGCTTTTAGTTTTAGCAGTAAACGTTTGTGGGGAACTTTGTCAAAGGCCTTTTGAAAATCAAGGTATATAATATCTACAGCTTTACTCTCATCGTAGAGGTTGAGGATATCGTGGAAGAAGTCTAAGAGGTGTTAAACAGGAACGTTTTTTACGAAAGCCGTGTTGAGTATCTTTAAGTATGTTATTTTCCTCTAAGTGATTTACGAGTCTGTCTCTTATGACCGTTTCTAGCATTTTACATACAACTGAGGTTAAGCTAATTGGACGATAGTTACTGGGTAGGGATTTGCTGCCTTTTTTGAATATCGGTGTTACGTTGGCTATCTTCCACTGATCAGGCATAGTTCCAGACTGCAAGGATTTATTGAATAATAATGTCAGTGGTTTGGAGAGCTCATCCTTAGCTTCCTTTAGAACTCTAGGCGAGATTGTATCAGGTCCAGGCGTTTTATTTACCTTGAGTTTATCTAAACAATTCAATACTTCTCTCTCTGTAACGGTGATATTGCTTAGAACATCTGAATTATCAATCTGAATCGGCGATGGTGTAGGGATATCACTGAGGTCTTCTGTCTCCCATTAGTTTGTCAATATTAAGTTTCGCACAATTTCTTTGGTTAAATTAGGTGTCGATATTTTCCTGGCGAGCGATAGCGAGCCTGTACTTATGAGAGAAATCTGCCTTTGGCCGGTACATTTAATTGTCTAGAAGGGGGTTCTAGGGGGGTGTTATTTTTAGCTTGATGGCGATCTAAGGGCTGTTTACTGTATATAAGCTGGATGGAGGTCTAAGGGGTGTTTATATAAGCTGGATGGAGGTCTAAGGTGTGTTTATATAAGCTGGATGGAGGTCTAAGGGGTGTTTATATAAGCTGGATGGAGGTCTAAGGTGTGTTTATATAAGCTGGATGGAGGTCTAAGGTGTGTTTATATAAGCTGGATGGAGGTCTAAGGGGTGTTTATATAAGCTGGATGGAGGTCTAAGGTGTGTTTATATAAGCTGGATGGAGGTCTAAGGACTGTTTATATAAGCTGGATATATGTCTAAGGCTGTTTATATAAGCTGGATGGAGGTCTAAGGTGTGTTTATATAAGCTGGATGGAGGTTTAAGGGGTGTTTATATAAGCTGGATGGAGGTCTAAGGGCTGTTTATATAAGCTGGATGGAGGTCTAAGGGCTGTTTATATAAGCTGGATGGAGGTCTAAGGGCTGTTTATATAAGCTGGATGGAGGTCTGAGGGCTGTTTATATAAGCTGGATGGAGGTCTAAGGGCTGTTTATATAAGCTGGATGGAGGTCTAAGGGCTGTTTATATAAGCTGGATGGAGGTCTAAGGGCTGTTTATATAAGCTGGATGGAGGTCTAAGGGGTGTTTATATAAGCTGGATGGAGGTCTAAGGTGTGTTTATATAAGCTGGATGGAGGTCTAAGGGGTGTTTATATAAGCTGGATGGAGGTCTAAGGTGTGTTTATATAAGCTGGATGGAGGTCTAAGGACTGTTTATATAAGCTGGATATATGTCTAAGGGCTGTTTATATAAGCTGGATGGAGGTCTAAGGTGTGTTTATATAAGCTGGATGGAGGTTTAAGGGGTGTTTATATAAGCTGGATGGAGGTCTAAGGGCTGTTTATATAAGCTGGATGGAGGTCTAAGGGCTGTTTATATAAGCTGGATGGAGGTCTAAGGGCTGTTTATATAAGCTGGATGGAGGTCTAAGGGCTGTTTATATAAGCTGGATGGAGGTCTAGGTAGGAAACTAAAATAATAATACATAAATATATATATCCCCCCACTATTTAGGCTAGAGATTTATCAAAGTGGTGTGTGTGTGTGTGTGTGTGTGTGTGTGTGTGTGTGTGTGTGTGTGTGTGTGTGTGTGTGCGCGCGCGCGCATCGGATATGGCCATAAAACAACTCACTGCCATGCAAAGGAGCCAATTTGTGGCCACTGCACTCAGAAGCACATGTCCGATAACTGCACAAACAAGGAACGGCTGATTTGTCATCACTGCACAGTCAGCGGAAGAGAGGAAACTGGACATTCCTCGTTCAATACGAAATGCCCAACATTCATATCAGCCAAGCTCAGTGTCATTCGCCGAACGATGCGCTGGGTGGATGAAGGAACAGAAGCAATCACAAAAAACTAGGTCTAACTAATAGCACCAATGAAACACATGTTAAACATTTGAAAAATGCACAAAGTGTTACAAATACACAAGAGCAGAAAAATATAAAAAAGAAACACACGGAGGCAAGGTTGCAAACAATAATATGCTGCAATATTGAGGGCCTGATGCCGAGAAAAAAACGACATAAGACTAAAATGTTAGAAGAAATAGGTTTTGAGTATAATAGTGCTCTAATTTGTATCACAGAATCCCATCTTCGAAGTGAAATAAGAGATGCCGAAGTAAAAATCGAAGGCTATGAAATTTATCGTGCTGATAGAGCGAACGACAGAAAAAAAGGAGGAGTACTGATATACATACGCCAAGACATAGCGAAAGAAGCAAAAATGATAGCTGCAGGCTCTAATGGAGAGATAGAATACGTTATTGTATATATCAAGAAGTGGAAAATGATACTAGCTACTGTATACAGACCACCAAGATGCTCAACAGAAAACATGTCAGAGGTTATCAAAACTATCGAGTCAGAAGTAGGAAAACTGGGAAATCCCGAACCTACAATAGTGATTAATGGGGATTTCAATTTACCAAATATACAGTGGAATGAGTCAACTATATATGGGGGAACATCAGAAGACCGATCACAAGCTAATATACTATTCAAAATTATGGAAGACTTAATGCTGAAACAGATAATACATTTAGCAACAAGAAGAAACAATATTTTGGACATATTTCTCACCAACGATGAAGAAATTATAAGCGACATAAGACTCGAAGAGACAGATATCTCAGATCACCGACTTATGGTGATTGAAACAACATTGCAAGCAAGTCGAGAACCACAAAAATCTATGGCGAACACAAAAGACTTCCGATCCTTAAATTTTTTCCAGTATGACATAGATTGGAAAACCATCAACAATGAAATATCCAATACGGATTGGCATGGAGAGATGGAAGGACGGACAAGCACCGAGATGTCCCAACATTTTAGTTCCAAGCTCCTGAACATATGTGTAGCGAATATCCCAAGTAAGAGACAACCACGAGAATACACAATCCCAAGAGAGAGGAAAATACTGATGAGAAAGAGGACAAAATTAAATAAACGATTAGTGGAAAGCGAAGAAGAGAATATGATAAAGCAAAAATTAGCACATATCGAAAGAGACCTCGCACAGTCGTACGACAGAGAAGCAAAATCTGAAGAACGGAGAGCTGTGGACAACATTGACAAGAACCCAAAATACTTTTTTAAGTATGCCAAGAAAAAAGCAAGCATGCGAACAACCATAGGACCACTCAAGTACAATGGATACCTCACCAGTGATCCACAAAAAATGAGCGAAGCCCTTAACCACCAGTATGTGTCTGCATTTAGTACACCAAAACTAGATACAGTGAATCAGTGGCATACAACAACACCGCCCGTAGAATCACAATTGAGCGATGTAGAGTTCGATAGGACAGATATAGAGACATCCATACGAGAAATCAACACATATGCCGCTGCAGGACCAGACTGTATACCAGCAATACTCATGAAGCAGTGTGCCTCCATTATATCCAAACCACTGCACATGATATGGAGAAAGTCGATGGATACTGGGGAAATACCTAGTCTCTTAAAACACGGACAAATATCACCCATCTATAAAAGTGGGCCGAGAACGGAACCAAAAAATTATAGACCGGTGGCTCTTACTTCACACGTAATTAAAATATTCGAGAGGATAGTTGTACAAAAAGTAACCAAATATCTGGAGGAACAATCGCTTTATAACAAAGGTCAACACGGATTTAGAAGCGGAAGATCGTGCGTGTCGCAGCTTCTTCAACACAGGATGGATATTTTGAGTGCTCTAGAAGATGGAGATGGTGCAGATGCAATCTACCTGGACTTCTCTAAAGCTTTCGACAAGGTTGACCACTCGATCTTATTGCAAAAACTGGAACATATTGGGATTAGAGGTAGGCTACACAAGTGGATCGGGAGCTTTATCACTAATAGAAGTCAATCGGTAATGGTCGAAGGAAGCGAATCCAAGAAGTCGGAAGTGAGAAGTGGTGTGGCACAGGGGTCGGTGATTGGCCCCTTGCTTTTCCTCATATATATCAGTGATATCGACCAGAGTATACAGTACTGTAAAACAACCTCATTCGCAGACGACACTCGACTCCTGGGCATTGTGAGAAGGGAAGATGATTATAAAATGATACAAGATGACCTGAAGACGATATATAACTGGGCAGAAATGAATAATATGATATTCAATAGCACAAAATTTGAGTTATTGAGATATCGACACCCGAAGCAGGAAGTGGCCGACAAGGACTATACAACACCAGAAGGAGGAATTATAATCCAAAGCAACCATTTGCGGGATCTGGGAATAACAATAAGCGACGACGCTAGCTTCGACCATCATATTGATAATACTGTAGCGAAGGCCAGAAAGAATATGGGATGGATTTTTAGAACATTCAAAACAAGAGAACCTCGTGCGTTAATGGTATTATTCAGGGCCCTGATACTACCATTGGTTGAATACTGCTGCCAGTTATGGAACCCCACAAACATCGGCCAAATCAGAAAACTGGAGGCAGTGCAACGAACGTACACGGCCCGAATCGAAGGACTGAACAACATGGACTACTGGCAGAGACTACAGCATTTAGACATGTACTCATTGGAGAGAAGAAGGGAGAGATATGTAGCAATGTACGTGTGGAAAATAATTAACGAAATGATACCAAATCTGGAAAACGAAGATGAAATTAGGACGACATACAGCAGTAGAAGAGGAAAATTGTGCACTATTCCGCGTTTAGTGAGAACAAGGATGAGCTTACAAACCTTGAAAGAGAATTCATTGGCTGTACATGGTCCAAGGATATATAACTGTCTCCCCAAGCAACTAAGAGAACACACAGGCTCTCTTAAGTTTCAAGACTGGATTGGACAAATTTCTACGAACAATACCCGACAAACCATCGCTGCCACACTATTACCAAACGTCCGACGGAAACAGCCTGCTACATCAAACCAGACCGAGGAACTACTGAGGGCGGCGCACCAGCGTGGCCCAGGACTTCGGTCCTAAACTACAATCCAGGAATCCAGGTGTGTGTGTGTGTGTGTGTGTGTGTGTGTGTGTGTGTGTGTGTGTGTGTGTGTGTGTGTGTGTGTGTGTGTGTTTACCTAATTGTATTTTACAGGATTGAGATTACTCTCGTAGTGTCCCGTTAGCCTTTAACTTATCATAATTTACTTTAAAAGCTTGAATACTTTGTGCACACACTAGGTCGTTTGGTAACTTATTCCACTTCTCAACCATTCTATCTGGAAAACCAAACTTCCTAACATCCTTCCTAGCTCTCCTCCTCAACAGTTTATAGTCATGTCCTCTCGTCCTCCCCACCGCTGGCCAAACAAAATTTGTTTGATCAATATATTCCTTTCCGTGAACACACCTAAATAAAGCTATCATGTCTCCCCTCTTCCTTCTCTGTTGAAGTGAGGGAATCCCCAGGTGACACAGCCGGTCTTCATATTGTAAGTTTTTTAACCCTGGCACCCATCTTGTGATCACACGCTGAATTTTCTCGAGCTTACTTATGTGTTTTTTCATATGTGGATTCCATACAACCGCTGCATACTCCAGGCTAGGCCTTAAAAACTGTGTTATTAATATCTTCACCATGTCTTCATTTAGGAATTTAAACGCTACCCTAATATTAGCCCACCACGAATATGCCTTATTTACCAAGTTATTGATATGGTCACCGGGATCTAACCTCCTGTTCACTACAACTCCTAAGTCTTTTTCCTTCTCTGACTTTTCCAACCTTACATCGCCCATACTGTACTCCCCATGGGGTCTTCCCTGGCCGTCTCCCATCTCCATCACGTGGCATTTATCAATGTTGAACTCCATTTTCCACATTCGGCTCCATTGATACAGCTTATTGATGTCCTCCTGGAGCATTTTACAGCAAGTGTTATCAACCACTTTCCTTACTAATTTTGCGTCATCGGCGAACATGTTAATATAGCTGCTAATTCCAAGAGGCAGATCATTTATAAAAATTAAAAACATCAATGGGGCCAACACTGAGCCCTGGGGCACTCCACTTATCACATCACTCCATGATGAATATTTCCCTCTTATGATGGTTCTCATTTTCCTCCCGGTTAAGAAATCCTTCATCCATTTTAAGAGTCCACCGGTGATTCCTCCACACATTTCAAGTTTATATAGAAGCCTTTTATGGGGTACTTTATCAAAAGCTTTTTTGAAATCTAAAAATACACAATCTGCCCATCCGTCTCGTTCTTGCATAATTTCAATCACTCTATCATAGAAGCTCAGCAAATTTGACACACATGACCTATTCGACCTAAAACCAAACTGACAATCCGATAGTAAATGGTTCTCCTCGAGGTGACAAATCCAAAATTTCCTGATCAATTTCTCAATCAGTTTTACTACAACACTAGTCAAAGACACGGGTCTGTAGTTATTTGCATCTTCTTTCGGTCCTTTCTTGTATATCGGTACAATATCAGCAGCCTTCCACACCTCGGGTAGCTTGCCTTGGGACAAAGATTTTTTAAAAATCTCTGTTATGGGAAAGCTTAGTTCCTCTGCACATGCACTCAACATCCACCCAGAAATCTGATCCGGCCCCATAGCCTTTCTTTTATTTAGGTCTAACATGCAGTCCCTTACTTCATCCCTTTTTATAATAATATCTTTCATGGGCATGACTGGTCTCTGTATTGGATTCTTATAAGCATCATCACCATCATTATTTTCTTGAACAAACACCGATCGAAATTTTGCATTAAAAACCTCACTCATTTTTTCCTCCTCCTCAAATATTTCTCCATTGTGAACGATCCTTTGGATCTTTTCCTTCACTTTAGTTCTCTTATTTATGAATCCATATAATATGTTGGGATCATCTTTGCTCTTCATAACCACCCCTCTCTCAAAATCCTTCTCCTCCTGTCTCCTCACTTTGGTGTAGTTATTTCTTGCTAGTTTATACCTCTCGTAAGATTGATCACTCTTGTGTCTTCTATAGCGTTTCCATAACCTATCACGTTCAACTTTAGCTTTATAACATCTAGCACCAAACCAATCATTCTTTGTTTTAGGAAAATCCTTGGCTATTGGTATGTATTTGTCAGCACCTTGTTTGCATATGTCACAGAAGGCTTCGTATTGCTCATTAATATCATATTTATTCAATACTTTATCCTCCCAATTAATGTTTTGGAAAAACTCTCGCAATTTGTTGTATCTTCCTCTAGGATAATCCAGCCGGTCTTTCTTGAACTCCTCTTTACTTGGTAATAAGTCATACTTTAATATAAAATTAAAGTCTAATACGACATGATCACTTTTACCTACTGGTGGTTTATAACTTACCTCAAATATATCATTGGCACATCTCGTAAAGACCAGATCTAATAATGAAGGAGTATCACTCCCTCTCACCCTTGTTGGCTCTTCTATGTGTTGATGCAACAGGTATGTTGTCATCAACTCTAGTAGTCTACATCCCCAACTGTTCTCTCTCTCAGGACACTCTAAAGTTGACCAATCAATATTTCCACTGTTGAAGTCTCCGGTAATAATAATACTTTTGTTCCTATCTTCTGCCTCCTTGATAATATACTCCAGATTTATTAAAGTTTCATTCAGCATTGCTTCGTGTTCCTCACTGGTCCAGGCTGC
>JBAKBP010039732.1:0-14555 GCA_037953745.1 Lithodes maja | reverse complement strand
GGGGCTGGATGGACGGGGTAGCAATTTCGGCCTCTAACATCTCTTGGACCTTGGCGTTCCTCTTCCTGGCGTTGTATGGGATTTTTTTTCTACAGGATGGTTGTCTTATGGGGGGGCCTGTGGTGTTAATGATGTGTTGTTCAACATCGGCCTGTCCTATTTCAGTGGGTTGTTGGGCAAATACGTCACTGAACTCTAGCAATAGTTCGTACATGCTGTGTTTTGGTGGTCGGATAATGTGTCAGGGAGAGGGGGTAATTTGAGACTGGTAGGGGTTTCATTGGAATCTATGGGGAGGTCATCAAATGTTTCGAGGTCTCCTATGATGAGGCCTTTTGGTAATGTCAGGGATTCTTCAGAGATATTGGCCACTAGAATGTGGTTTATGCGAGCGGACATGATGGCGGGTTGTAGGAGGCAACGATTGGGGTTGGTGGACGTGGTAGTCGGGGAAAATATCATGTGAGTTTGGGGTATGTGTCGAAGGTTAACCCATTTTTGATGGCGGGGGGGGGGGGGAATTGACATTTATCTTGAACTACAGCTGGGCTAATGATGGTGGGGGACCGACTGGTGAGCAGGTGCTCGGTACGCATGACGGGGGGGGGAATCACTTTGGTGGGGGTCACGCGTGAGGGGGGGATTAACGGCGCGTGTGGGAGGATCAGAGTGGTGAGGTGTGAGTGATTTAGAAAACGGAATTTGTTGGTGGGACTGCGGAGGGTTGGTGGGGGAAGAGTTAGGTATAGAACATAGGTTATTGATGGAGGACTGATGCACTGATTTGTGGTTGTTAAAAGGACGAATTTGGGGAGTTTTGTCGGTGGCAGTGACGGTTTGTTTTAGAGGTTATATGGGATTGGTGGGTTTGTCTGTCATGAGGGGGTGAGTCAAGTGTGGGGTTTTTGAAGTTTTTTAGGGGTGTGAATTGTGTGGGGGTGGAAGGGAGCTACTGACGGAAAGCTGTCACAAGGGAAATTTTGTTGGTTGTGGAATAGCTGAGCATTTCTGGGGGCATGGGGAAAACATTGTTGGGTACATAGGTCGGCATTTTCCCTGGAAACACGTGTACATAAATATTTGGTAGAATGTTTTTTACATACATAAGAGTCTGCCCTGGAAACATGGGAGGATTGATCCTGGACAGAGTTAGGAGAATTGGGGGGGGTTTACATCATTGAGTTGCATGGACTTGTCTTCTTTCGTTTGCTGAGGCATTTTTTCAACGGAATGAGTGATATTTTGAGAGAACTCGGGGCAAGGGGGGGGGGGGGGGGGGGTTAGGAGTTACCTTAGTGCTAGCTGCAACTTGGTAATCTTGACTCAGAGTTTGTTGAGGGTGGAGGTGTTTTTTCTTTTTGTGAACTGGTTTCGCGTGATTGGTTTGTCAGAGGCTTTGGGTTGGATTTTTTTTTTGAATGAGATCAGCCTCTGGCCGCAGTCAACCTGGGCCTGGAGTTTTTGAAGGTCAAGTCCAAGGAAACCATCGTAATGTTTACAGTGGGAGGAAAATCCTGTGAACGGGTGATAACAACGGGCATGGGGGGCAGGAGTAGTTACTGACAGGGGCAAAGTGTCTCCTAGGAGATTTAAGAAGGTATCAGCAGCTGAGATTAGTTCTGATTTGGTAGGTAACAAGGGGCCAAATAGTCGGTGGTGTTGATCATAATAAGACTTGAACAAACACGACTTAGCAGCTCCCGTGTCGATTAACAAGCGGACAGGAATGTCCTTGATTTTGGCCATGTAGTATATGGGGGCAGTGCGATCAGTTATGGCGTCCCCCGCCGAGGCCATCGTGGGCGGGGGATACTTTAAAAATCCTGGGAGTCGGTATCTACCTCCTCCAGGGTTTCCTCGGTATCGTCTGAGGTCATGATATGGGCTATGTCTTCGGTGTGCATTTCCTCCATTTCTTCCTCTTGTCCCAACTCCTCTTCATTTACAGACATGCGAGGAGTAAAGGGGCGAGGTTTGGCAGAGTCACGAATTTGATGGAGGGCACACTTAGCACTACAGGCAGGGAAATCATATGGGTTGATAATCACTAATGTAGAGTTCTTACTTTGGTAGGTGTTGTAGGTTTGTTCCGGTTGAAGATTCTGCGTGGCTGGGTAGGTTGGAACCGGGGCCTACTGGGTTGGGGCTTGCCGGAAGGGTAGGTAGGTTTGTTGTGGAAGGATGAGGATGGGTAGGCATTCTTGGAGTTGAAGGTTTGAGCCTTGGGGTTTTGGTTGTCGAGGTGCTGCGGGTGTGTGGGGAACCTCTTGATTACAGCGATTTGGGTGGGTGTTTCTGTGCGCACGGCCAAAATACGTCGGATCGTGATGAGATCTTTTTTATATCCGACGAAATCGTGCACACGGAAATGATCCTTTACTGCTGAGGGCAATATTGATACAAGGTTGACCAGAATCTGCTGTTCTTGCTGGATTCTGGTCAATGTGGGGAAAGACACTTTGATATGTTGGGCGATCTTATTCACTGTGGCATCTAGATCGCCTTCGAATTTAGTGTCTTGGATACGGGTGTGGGCCACGAAAACGCCCAACGAAGGCTTAATGGCCTCTATCACTATTGGGCGTAATTCGTCCCATGTGAGAGCAGGTTGCACTTGGTAGGCAACCAGGGAAACAGCTTTCCCAGGTGCGTTAATGTCACGGCTATCTTTTCTGCGTCCGTGGTATAAACTAGGTCAAGTACGGGTTTCACTATGTCCATGAACGTTCGATCTCGTAAGTCTCCCCATCATAATGTGGGATGGCGATGTGAGAACGGTGCGCCATGATGTTATCGTGTTCTGGCTGTTCCAAACTTGCAATGTAATGCAACCTTTTATCCGAATCAAGAACCACCACTGCCACCAATGTTATGCCCTGTTTTTTTACAGGATTAACTTGGGTAATGTGAGTTCTAACTGACTGGGTATAGAAGGCTGCATGCACAAAACAAGGTATGAGGAATAGAGAACACAAAATAAGCACACGGTAACAAGACACACGATCACTTTTATTGATGTACACACTTCTGTAGTTTTCTTGATGATGATTAACCCTCTCCGACATATGACTCAATTTTGAGCCTATTAGGGATACTTTAAAGCCTTCATTACCATCAGGGGTATTTACAAACCTTTAGTTTAGTTACTTCAACCTCTGCAGTTGTCTTTGAGTTAGCTGTGGGCAGAAAACTAATTTTGGAGAGGTAATTATAAGAGTGAGAGAACTATTTCTTATTGCTAATCTGGCAACCTCTGCGGCATATGAGTCTGAAGGGGTTAATATGAAGCATAAGAAGATATGAATACTCGTACAAGACAAATGATAGAATTGAACAACACTAGCATTAAGTGGATCTGGATGGAGCCTAGTCTCCCACTTCCAACGTTCAGGTATTAATTTTCTGATCACTGGCTTTATTCACAAGTTTATATACTGGAGACCATCAATGTTACTTATAGATTCATATTCACTGTTAGATTTATCACTGGTAGCTCTGGTGCACAAGTAGTAGTTCACAGACTAGATTAGACACGCGTATTTTCGAGCACGGGAATTCTAGTAACCTCAGGGGGGTACTGATCTAAGTTTTGAATTCTTGTATCAGAAACACATAGAATGCAAATCAGTGGGCGAACATCAGATATCACTAGGGTTTCACTTCTATGTAATAATATCTGGATATATGGGTAATTACGAGAGTTAATATCGCCTGTTAAATAATAAACACTGATACGCTTAGCACTTCCTAATGGAATGGTTATATATGAATTATACTGGGGCAAAGATATAGCCACTTCATAGAAATATTAATAAGTGAGTCTCTAAATAGCACTGTAACACTGTAGCACTGATAGAGTGAATCTTGGGTAGTATTTGATTGGTCTGGTCCTGGTTATCTTGCGTCCGTGATGTTGGGGGCTAACGACTGGTTCCGCGGCCGTCCAGATGGTCCATATGTAGAAAGTTCTCAAGACTGATCTCTTAGCGATCGTTGCTGGTTACACTCTTATATACCCTCTGATTTCTAGACCTGAATCACAGATATTAGGATCTTCCTGTCAATCTGGATCGGAATTAACGCCAAGCGCCTCTCACGTCGATCGCTCAGCTTCCCGGTCTGTATGAAGGTTATAAGGTGTACGTAGATTTCTTTTACGTGGACAGATCCTTCTATCGAAATCTGCCACGGAGTCTGCCGGCTCTGGAACTCAATTCTCAGGAACAAACAATGATAGAGCTAGAGGTCAACACAAGGGACCAGCCACTGGTTGGTGTCTATCTTTCAACTGATTTTACTGGGGGCTGGAGCTCGGTTTATAGGTTCGGTTTTGGACCCTGTAGGCAATAGGGATCTCGAGTTTTGATGAACTTATTTGAGCTCTCAATTGATACGGGAACTAGGTAAGGTGGTGATTACTGTTGTGGCACATGGCTGTATGGAGCCTTCATAATGTGATATACCTGAGCCTTAGTAAGAGGTAGTATTTTGGCTATACTGGAAGAATTTAGGGGAGAGAGACTGGATCTACTTTGCGAGGAGGTTTGGGACATCTTTGATAGGAGCGTCTCTCTTAGATTTCTCAATCTTCATTCTATGGTGTAGCTGAGGTGCTAATTTGGTTATCGGAGTATGCAAGAAAGGTTAATGGGTTATTGTGGGTTAATAGAGGTTAGTAAGGGTGTTAGTCATACATGGTTAGTTCATTGATAGGAAGAATTCCTGTGCTACCTGGCAATGACCCGGAAGTCAAAACAGGGGTCAGGCATACCTCCGCAGGGGTAGGGGTCTCCCTCCTCGGGTGGGTGAAAGGGGTAGGTGCGCGTCCTCTCTCTGTGATGGTCGTCTGGGCGGCTGTGGCTGGGGCTTGCCATATTACAAGTGTTTGTAATAACCCTCTGTTTATGAGACAGATGTGGGTGTTCGTAATACCAAAACCGAAGGTGCCTTGATCAGCTGGTTTAATTGGTTGGGTTGTTAATTGCATGGTTTGTTGGATGTGGTGGAGACTGGGTTGCTAATCTGCCACAATTATCTGTTAGTATGGCAATAGAGGTTAGTCACTGGCGAGGCTGCTAGCCTCGCACTGACGATCATTTGGTACAGGGTTGTGAATGGGTTGTGAGGGAATAGATGGCATGCAAAGGGTTAGTAAAGTTCTAATGGTGTTCCTTCCTACTGGGGGAAGGTAGGCTGGATAGGAGTATATATACAAAAGGTTTGAGAATGTTAGTAATGGAAAAGTTAAGGATATTCAGGGGGTATGGTGGAGAGGCTAGGTTAGGAGGGAGTCGAGGAGCGTGGGGGGTTAACGAGAGGGAGAGGGTTAAGGGGGGCTACGTGGAAGTTTGACCTTAAGGACTCTGGGCGTAGGGGTGGCATTAGGCTACAGTTGGTATCTTAGACTGGGGGTTAACGACAGGGAAGGTAGGTTAATCAAACGCTACCGGGGGATGAGCAATAGGTGGTGGTATATGAGTCTGGAAATTATAGAATCATGTGGACTGTGGGGAAGATGAGGTTAGCTGTAGGTGTGTGCTTGACTGTGGATAAAAGTAGAGAAAAACATAGTGTATTATTACTCGTCAATACGATGGGTTATGGACACTATTAGTTGACACGATTTCTTGCTGATCTAGTTGTCCCTGGGAACTGCGTTTTCAATGAAATATATACCAAAGAAAGCGGCAGTTCGTAGGGGTAGCTTCGTTATTGTTTCGTGGTAGATATGCGTCGAGACAATGGTAAAAGAGGGTTATCTATACAATCTCTGGTTGGGGTAAGAATTAGAGTTACTGCATGGTTGCTAACATTTTCAGTCATTATCTCTGTCTAGGTCTTACAGGAATAATGGTTATATATACAATGGTGTACCTGTGGGTATCATAGTTTCTTATCAATTATGACATGGGGGTTAACACATTACTTCTCGGATGGAAGAACATACATAGATTTATGGGGGCGGTTTGTCTTCAGAAACTTAGTCTGGCAAGACAAGGTATTTTAGGGTATGTTGATATTGATATCTTAACTTAGGGACACGGCATGGGTGTATTAAATTAAGGTGTATTCATGTTCATCATCATGTAGGTAGAGTCTGGCGGGTAAGAGGTGTAGGACACGAGGGGTAGTGGATACGCGAGGTGGGGGAAGGGTCAGTGGTTAGAAGCGATAGGCAGGTGTGGTTTGGAGCTGCTTAGCCCTGCGGGCTTCGGCCTGTCTGAACTGGTTGGCTTGGTGCCTTCTCTCCTTCTTTCTTCTCTCACGCTGATCTATGGGGCGTCTGCTCTCACCTGGTCCTTTCGTTCTGTGGGCCTTTCCTTCGGGTGTTTCTGTTCCCGTTTCTTTGTTGTTCTCGCTCGTGGCTTCCGTGGTGGGCTTCTCGTTCTGGGGCATTTTACTTCTCTCTCCTTCGTTGTAGGCTCGTCCTCGAGCCTCAAGGGTGAAGTAAAGAGAAGTATAGTCATGGTGGGTCATTTGGAGGGTGTGTAGGTCCCACCAGGCAAGAGAGCGAGGGTCAGGTTTCTTGTGCAGGTCTATGTAGACCTGTAGGAATGTGTCTTCGGTGTTGTGGAGGGCGGCTGCCCGGGCTTGATGTGGCCGTTGTAGACGGGCTAAGCGTCCTGTGGACGATTTTAATTTAATATGTCTTATGAACGGTGTGCATTCGTCCTCAGTGGGGGTAGGGACGGGAGCGACGAATGGTGTGGATGTTTAATTGGGAGGGTTGGGGGTAGGAAAGTGTGTTGGGTGCGTTCTTTGGTGGGGTTGGTGATTTGATGGTGGTGGAAATAGGTGATTTTGTGGGAGTTTGGTGGGGGGGGCAGATCTAGAAGGTCATTCGGGGTGATGAGGTGGGGGTTGAGAGGGGATGAGGTTGAAGGGGAAGGTATTTGCTTTCGTGGGAGGGTGGGGGTGGTTATTTTTGGAATATAGTTAGAGGGGTGATGGTGTTTGCTTGTGATTATTCGTCTTCTTTCCCTTTGTGGAGGAGAATTCGACGAAGAAGAAGAGGAGGAGGAGGATAGTGGTCTGGCAGCTCTACGGAACTTTGTTATCAGGGTGTGTTTTCTGGAGGGTTTAAAGGATTTCAGTCGTGGGCGTAAGTTGTAGCGTGAGGTGACTGGGCTAGATTATGTGGTGCGGTTGGGTGTGTACTTGGTTTTAGGTGGGGGTGGTGGTTTTCTTACTGTGGTGCCTGGAGGAGGTACTTCAGGGCTAGACGGGAGGGTTTCTGTTGTGGTCGGGGTTGTGGGTGGAGGTTTTCGTACTTTGATAATTTGGGGAGATACTTGACTATCAGAAGTGAAGGAATTGGTCATGGTGGAGGAAGGTGTGATAGTGGGCCCACGGCTTGGGGTTTGTGGAGGTTAGTTTGGGGGGTATGTTGAGGGATGATCGGCCGGTTCTGTGCTGGAGGGTTTAGGCCTTTAGGGGTTTGTAGGGGAACATTTATAGCCTGAGTGGGAGGGGTAGTAGGGGTGTTCAATTCAGGGTCGGACGTGTGGGGTGGGGGTAATGTCTTGTGGTTTTAGAGGTTTAAATGCTTGGACGAATCTATTTCTGAACGTGCGAGTCACGCCGTGATAATCAATGATGACTTGATAGGCACTTGGGACTTTGATGATGGTGTAGGGTCCGACATAGCGAGGGCCTAATTTGTTGGTGACACGGAGGTTGGCTACCATTACGGTGTCATGGATGGCGAAAGGGTTTTTATCATCGGGGTTATCTTTTTTGGTGTTTTGACAGGTTTGGGCGGTATGGAGGGTGCTTTACAGATGTTGCAATGGGTCAATTGTGGAGGTGTTGGAGGGGAGGTGAGCGTGATGGTGGAACGGCAGTAACAGGGGGGGTACGCCGTAAACACGTTCATGAGGTGAAATACCGTCTTCTCGGGGACAGGTGTTCATGCCCCATTGTATCATTTTTATCTGTGATGGCCAGTCTGAGGTGTTAAGAGCAATCATTTTGGTACGTAACTGGTTGTTGATGGTGCGATGGCTGCGTTCGCATATAGCATTTCCTTGAGGCCAGTACGGGGATGAGTGTTTGATCCTTATACCGCATTGTTGGGTGAACTGGTGCCAAACGTGTCCACTAAATTCGGGGGCATTGTCGGATAGAAGAGCAAGGGGAAGGCCGAATATAGGGAACACTTCTGTGGCAAGCAGTGCAGCGACTGTGGTGGCTCTGTGGTCTTTAGCTGGGCAGGCTATTAAAAATGTTGAATATACGTCAACAAATGTGACGATATAGCGGTTGCCAGCGTAAGAAGGAAACGGGCCCATGATGTCGAGGGATAGGACTTGGAACGGTTTGTTGGCAGAAATGGTACCAGCTGGGCCTGGGGTGCGTGATCTATCCTTCCCCAATAAACAAGGTTTGCAGGATTCTGTCACGCGTTGTGCAATCTTGGAGGGGTTGGGGTGTAACAGGGGGGGGGGGGTTGGGGTATCTCTCTTTATTCCTTCACTTCCCTTCTGCTGCGAACAAGAGAGAGAGAGGGAGGGAGAGAAAAAGATAGATTAAGCTGCGAAGGTGGAAAATAGGTACTCAAGGATAGAAAGGAAGATATTGCAGTAATCTTAAGCTTCTATCTATCTATCTATTGCCTGACGCCGTGATCCCCGAAGGGGTGGCCACGAACGAACCGCCCCCATGCACCTCTGTCCCCAGTCAGTCGACGCCCCTCCCCCCAACCAGCACCGCCTTCATTCATGTAGTTCCTCACTCCATCCTTCCACCTCATATTCGGTCTACCTCTCCCCCTCTGTCCCTCCACCTCGCTCTCGTACACCCTATTAGTCATTCTCTCGCTTTCCATACGTTCCATATGGCCGAACCATCTCAAGTTGTTCCTTTTCACACTTTCCAGCACATCTACCTCCACACCACACCTCCTTCTTACTTCCTCATTAGTCTGTCTATCCCTCCATGTAATTCCGCACGCACTCCTTAAGTAATTCATTTCCACTGCTCTCACTCTTGGTCTGAGTCTCTCAACCAACGTCCATGCTTCGCTTCCGTAAGTCAGTGTCGGGATTACCACACTGTCATGCAAGGACTTCTTCACTTCCATACTGACCACCCTATTTCTTGTTACTGCTTTTAGCGTTCCTACAACCCTCTTCCCCTGTTGTACCCTCTCCCGCACCTCTTCATCCATAGTCCCATCTTTACTCAACACACTGCCCAGATACTTAAAAGAGTTGACGATCTCCATAGCCTGACCGTTCAGCTTCACCTCACACTCTGTGACTTCACCCCTTTCGAAGACCATAACCTTGCTCTTCCCCGTATTTACCTTCAAATTCCGTTTTTCGCACACTGTTCCAAACTCATTTACCAGACCCTGCAACTCCCATTCATTATCACTCATCAGAACTGTATCATCCGCAAACAGCAGTATAGGTAGCTTCCACTCAATTCCCTCCCTTTTCAGCGATACACCAACATCCACTGCTCTTGATAGTATTTCTTTCATAACTCCATCCATATATACAGTAAACAACCACGGGGACATCACACACCCCTGTTTCAAACCAACATTCAGGTCAAAGAACTCGCTCTGCTCACTCTCCACACGTACTGCCGCCTTTGCACCCTCATACATGCTCTTCACTGCTTTCAGCAACTTGCCCTCTACTCCGTATATTCTAAGTACTTTCCACAAACCTTCTCTATCCACTCTGTCATAGGCCTTCTCCAAGTCCATAAAGGCAACATACACCTTTTGTTTCTTCTCCAGATACTTCTCCACAACACAATTCAGGGTAAAAATCTGATCTACACATCCTCTTCCCTTCCTAAAGCCTCCCTGCTCGTCGCCTATCCATTTCTCC
Organism: Lithodes maja; assembly: GCA_037953745.1. Classification (NCBI taxonomy): domain Eukaryota; kingdom Metazoa; phylum Arthropoda; class Malacostraca; order Decapoda; family Lithodidae; genus Lithodes; species Lithodes maja. The sequence goes on along the minus strand of JBAKBP010039732.1, from coordinate 4,710 downwards.
GTTCTCACTCTCACTCTCTCAATCACTACCCTACTGTATACCTTCCCTACTACGCTTAGAAGACATATTCCTCGGTGGTTACCACACACTCCTCTTTCCCCTTTGCCCTTATATAGGGGGACTATTATGCCAGTCTTCCAGTCATCGGGTGCACTCCCCTTCTCCCATGCTAGTTTGCACATTTTCCATACCCATTCTATCACTATCTCACCACCATACCTCAACATTTCCCCACACACTCCATCTGTTCCTGGTGCTTTCCCCAACTTCACTCTTTTCATGGCTTCCCACACTTCTGACCTCCTGATCCCCACCTTTAAAGGTTTTCTATGCAAACGCTCGTAGCATACGCAATAAATTTTCAGATTTAGAGGAACTAGTGTTTACAGAAAATTATGATGTGATTGGCATAACAGAATCTTGGCTCAATACAGAAGATAGAGACTTTTTAGCAGAGTATTCACTTCCCGGTTATGTAATGTTTGAGAACAGCCGAATAAATAAAAATGGAGGTGGTGTTTTATTTTATATCAAAGAAAGTCTTAACCCGACCCTCGTGTCAAAACCTCAAATTGTGAACGTCGACACATCTTTTGTGCTAATAAAGAACAATAAAGGTACAAAAATAATACTTGCGTTAATATACAGACCTCCAGCTCAATCAGTGCAAACTGACCGAGAAATTTACGAACAAATTGCAGATGTAAGTAACTCACAAGATACCGTAATTTTTGGCGACTTTAATTTACCTGTGACCAAGTGGGGCGATACTCTTACTTCACACTCCGGACATGACTTGTATACGAACTTGCAAGAGAGTTCGCTTTATCAATTTGTTCGAACGGCGACCCGTGGTAATAACGTTCTTGACATTGTACTTGCAACAAAAGAAGAATTGATAGAGAATTTGAATGTTGGTGATGAATTCAGTAACAGCGACCATCGTACGATAACTTTCACTTTAAAGTTTACTAGTAACGAACCAAATAGTAGCATCGAAAAAGTCCCTAATTTCAAGAAAGCAAACTTCCATAAACTTAGAGCTATGTTTAAAGAAACTGACTGGAGCTTTTTAATTAACAATAACGACATAAATACATCTTGGAAGTTATTCGAAACCACTTACCTAAAAGCAGTGCAAGACTGCATACCATCGAAAATACGGCGTCCAGGCCATAATAATAAGCCCAAATGGTGGAATAAAGATATTTTAAACTGCCTGCTTGCTAAAAAATTTGCTAATGATAGATTAAAATCCTCACAAAATGACGAAGAACGGGTGAAATTTGTAGAGCTACGACGCAAAGCCAAAAAGTTAATTAAGCAAAGTAAAAAGACCTTAGAGTTACATATTGCGAATCAAAGTAAAACAAACCCGAAAGAATTCTATAGTTATATCAGAAAGAAAAAAGTAGTTACTTCAACTGTTGGACCGTTAGTCGATGAAAAAGGAGAATACACCAAAGACGAAGTACAAATGAGTAATGCCCTCAATACCTTCTTTGCATCAGTTTTTACAACCGAAGACCTCAGTGATATCCCTACACCATCGCCGATTCAGATTGATAATTCAGATGTTCTAAGCAATATCACCGTTACAGAGAGAGAAGTATTGAATTGTTTAGATAAACTCAAAGTAAATAAAACGCCAGGACCTGATACAATCTCGCCTAGAGTTCTAAAGGAAGCTAAGAATGAGCTCTCCAAACCACTGACATTACTATTCAATAAATCCTTGCAGTCTGGAACTATGCCTGATCAGTGGAAGCTAGCCAACGTAACACCGATATTCAAAAAAGGCAGCAAATCCCTACCCAGTAACTATCGTCCAATTAGCTTAACCTCGGTTGTATGTAAAATGCTAGAAACGGTCATACGAGACAGACTCGTAAATCACTTAGAGGAAAATAACATACTTAAAGATACTCAACACGGCTTTCGTAAAAAACGTTCCTGTTTAACAAACCTCTTAGACTTCTTCCACGATATCCTCAACCTCTACGATGAGAGTAAAGCTGTAGATATTATATACCTTGATTTTCAAAAGGCCTTTGACAAAGTTCCCCACAAACGTTTACTGCTAAAACTAAAAGCGCATGGAATACAAGACGGTGTGTTGAAATGGATAGAAAATTGGCTCAACAACAGAAAGCAAAGAGTAGTCATAAACGGTAAGGCATCTAAATGGACCAATGTAAGTAGCGGGGTACCCCAGGGATCGGTACTAGGACCAATTCTCTTTCTAATTTACATCAACGACATAGATGAGGGTCTCACCTGCACAATCTCAAAATTTGCTGACGATACAAAAATTGCAAATAGCGTACTCTCAAAAGAACAAGTTGACGATATGCAACACAATCTAGATAAATTGTCATGTTGGGCCCAAATTTGGCAAATGAGTTTCAATGCGGATAAATGTAAAGTACTACATGTCGGATACCTAAATGAGAAAGCAAACTATTCGATGAATGGCACTCAGCTTAAGAATGTAAACAGAGAAACTGATCTGGGAGTAACAATATCGAGTAACCTAAAACCGAGTCAACAATGTTCAGAAGTTGTTAAGAAGGCAAACAAAATAATTGGCTTTATAGGCAGGTCATTTGAGCATAAATCCAAAGAAGTTATCCTAACCCTCTACAATTCCTTAGTCCGCCCTCTTCTGGAATACTGCGTTCAATCCTGGTGCCCTTATTACCAAAAAGATATAAACAAGCTAGAACGAGTTCAACGTAGAGTTACCAAAATGATACCTAGCCTAAAGAACAAACCATACGAAGAGCGTCTTAGAGAATTAAATCTATTTCCTTTAACCCAGCGCAGATTAAGAGGCGACTTAATTCAAGTGTTCAAAATCATCAAAGGCATCGACAATATGAACTGTAGTAAGTACTTCACTATCGACCAATCTAATTACACACGGGGAAACGGTTGCAAAATTATTGGTAAATCTTTTAACTCGCACGAATCTAAGAATTTCTTCTTCAATCGAGTTGTCAACTTGTGGAATGGGCTTCCCCGAAACGTTATAGACTGCAGCACCGTTGATTCATTTAAATTCCGCCTAGACAAATATCTCGCATCAAACCCGCGACTGACTGCGTTTGTAAATGAATAACTTTATCCTCCCCTCAGTTACTAACCCATATGTCCCCTACTAACTTCCTAGTCCTGCCACGTTAGTGGCAGGGCAGTAGTTCCCTTTCCAATGTTCCCTTACCCACTCTAAACCACTGTTTGGACACTTGATCCTCAGTGTTTTGGAGGACAAGCAGCCTAGAAGGGTCACTAGATCTGTTGTTGCTTGATTTCCTTTGTACTCCTTTGTACTCCTTTGTACCTCCTCCTCCACTACTTCTCTTCTTCTCCCTCCCATACCATATCCAGCTATGTTTGCTGGCTCTCCATTCCTTTCATTTAGCAACTCACTGAAGTACTCCCTCCATCTTTCGACTCTCTCTTGCTTCTCGGCTAGCATTCTCCCATTCTTATCTTTCACACCCTTACTGTTTCCCTTGCTACCTTCCCTAACTTTCTTGACTTCTTTCCAGAACAGTTTCTTACTCTCCCTCCATTTTACACTCAGATTCCTTCCAAATTCCTCATCTACTCTTCTCTTACTTTCCGTCACTACTCTCTTCACCACCCTCTTACTCTCCACGTACCTCGCTCGTTTCTGTCTCTCGGAATCTTCATTCCCTCTACTACCCAACCACTCTCTATATGCTTTCTTCTTTTCTTCCACAGCTATTCTTACCTCTTCTGTCCACCATGCTGTACCTTTCACTCCCCTCCCTCTACTCCTCACTCCACACACCTCCTCACATGCTGCACAGATCTCATCCTTAACCCGGGAGCTGCGGGAAGACTCTTAAGAGTTCCCCCGGCGGACTGCGGGAAGACTCTCCTGAGTAAGTAAAACTAAAAATCAACTTTTGACATCGAAAAACAAATATTTTTTTTATTTTTATTTTTTTATTTTTATTTTTGTTTGGCCCCTGGGCCATGCAAAATCTGTCCTCTACCTCCCCTCCTTCCCCACTTTCCTCCTATTCCTCAGTTATCACCTATTTTCCCTATTATTCCCTTATTCTGAGGTATATTTTCGTGCTAACATTAGCGAGTTGCAAGCAGGGTGTTGTCATCACTGATAGCAATCGAGTGCAAGAGAGAGAGAGAGAGAGTATCGATCGACTGTGTCGCAGTGGCCTTGGGGAAAATTGGCGGGAAGGTAGCTTGCCTCACCCATACATTATACAACTCGCGGGCTATATCTCCGATTTTGACCATCCAAACGCTGTTTTCACTCGTTTTATTGTTGTTTCAGGTTAATACCTTTATAATCAACCCATAATAGGCGCATATGGATAATTATTAATGCTATTAATGGTACAATGAATATTTTAGTGACGAAAAACCTCAAATACGTCAGCACAGGGGGAGGTTTTCATTTACCCCTGTGCGCACTTCAGAGGTTAAACACCTTGCTCATCTCCTCCACTTCCTCCATAACTTCCAGGTCGAACCCACCTAGTCGTCTTTCCACTGCTCTCCTGTACTCCTCCCTGACTTCCTCCTCCTGCAACCTCCTCACCATTCCACCCTCCTCTCGCCCTCCCTCCCGCTCTCCTCACCCACTTCTTTTGTATCCTAACCTTAGCTACCACTACATAATGATCAGACAGACCCCCTCCAATACCCCTATAC
>JBAKBP010039731.1:0-14556 GCA_037953745.1 Lithodes maja | reverse complement strand
GGAACCGCATGACCTGGCGCTTAGTGGTGGGCCTGGGAAACATATTGATAGCCTGTATCTTGCTCAGGGGGGGGCACACCCGGCCTAACCCGACCACGAAGCCAAGATACTGCACAGTAGCCTTTACAAACTCGCACTTCCTCAGGTTCACCACCAGCCCAGCATCGTGCAACTTCCCAAACAGGGTCTCTAAGTGCCTTAGGTGATTTTCAAAATTGTCATCATACACTATCACGTCATCAAGGTAGACCGTGCAGTTAGGGATTTCGTCACAAATATCGTTCATCAGGTTCTGAAACGTGGCAGGTGCGTTCTTAAGCCCATAAGGCATTACGTTACATTGGTAGGTCTTGCCATCTACCACAAAACCACAAACTTGCTTAGCTCGGTCCGACAGGGGTACTTGCCAGTAGCCTTTTACAAGATCAATTTTAGTAAGGTACTTTGCATTCCCTATCTTGTCCACGCTGTCGTCAACTCGAGGCAAAGGGTAAGGGTTGGTAGTGGTCAAGCCATTTAGCCTACGAAAATCTATGCAGAACCGCACCTTGCCGTCAGGTTTTGGCTGCAACGTGACGGGTGATGTCCACTTCACATAACCTTCAGTGATCATCCCTCTCTCAACCATGTACTTTAACTCCTCCCGTAAAGCTGGCAACTTTACCGGGGGCACACGGTAGGGCACTGACTTGAAGGGCACATTATCACCGATGTCCACGTCGTGCGTTACCTGAGTAGTGAGACCTGGGTGTTCGGCGAAAACAGAGGGGTATGACCTGAACAGGCCTAGGACAGCAGCACCCTGGTGCTCAGGCAGGTGACTTACAGCTTGCCTAGCCTCTTGTTCAGTATTCCCCGCCCACTGTTCCGCGGAAATGACACAGTCCCAGCTATCCTCCTCAGCAGCATGACTGTCCCCACCTCCTTCTCCACCCTGGCCGCTGCAGGCCAGCACAGGGACAGTGAGAGGCTCTGAGGGGCGTCTCACATACTCTTTCATGAGGTTAACATGACATAACTGATGTTTTTTTCTACGGTCAGGTGTTGCAACGAGATAATCAAGGTCGGACAGTTTCTTAGCCACCACATACGGCCCAATAAACTTGGCAGAAAGGGGGTGTCCAGGCAAAGGTAAAAGCAACATTACCTCCTGACCCACCGAAAACTCCCGAAGCTTCACCTTGGCGTCATACTGGTGCTTCATGACCGCCTGTGCATTAACCAAGTTATTACCTGCCGCTGCCATGCAACCTATAAGTCTCTCCCGGCTCTCAAGGATATATTTAAGTACAGACCCCGGCTTCTCTTCGCCCTCCCAGATCTCTTTCACCATACTTAAAGGTCCTCTCACATTATGGCCAAAGACTAGTTGATTTGGACTGAACCCCAGGCTCTCTCCTGGGACTTCACGTGCAGCGAACAGAACATACGGCAGACCCAAATCCCAATCAGCGTCATGTTCTGCACAGTAACAGCGTAGCATACTCTTCAGGGTCGAGTGCCACCGCTCCAAGACTCCCTGACTCTCGGGATGGTAGGCTGACGACACTACAGAACATATACCGTGCAACTGAAGGGTTTGCTTGAACAATTTGGATGTAAAATTGCTCCCCTGGTCTGACTGCACCTCACGTGGAAATCCATAACGGGAACAGAACAATAATAAGTTTTTAACAACTGCCTTTGCCGAGCCGTTTCTCATGGGGTATGCGTCCGGGTATCTCGTAGCCACATCCATGATTGTCAACAGGAATTTATTGCCACTACTAGTAGGCGGGAAAGGGCCAACCAAATCTACTACAACTTTGCTGAACGGAGGCCCGGTGACAGGTATGGGAAACAAAGGTGCCTTCGGGATTGTCTGGTTAGGCTTCCCCGTTGTCTGGCAGGTCGCACACCCAGCCACCCATGCACAGACATCAGCCTTGACCCCAGGCCACCAGAAAAACCTGCCCAATGCCGCCAATGTTTTTGTTACCCCCAAATGACCCGCCACCGGCACATCATGCGCCAGACACAATAAGGACTCTCTATACTTATTTGGAACAACCACCTGGTCTACTACCCTCGCACCGCCCTCCCACTTCGATTTGGGGTCTAGAAATCTGCGGTACACTATCCTGTTGAGCCTAAAGAAATCTCCCGGCTTCGCATCCCCATCTTCCTCCAACTCTATGGCACCATTGCTATAACGAGCTAGACTAGCGTCTTGCAGCTGCTGCTCACTAATGTCCCTGGGCGTCAATGCATCAAGATGGTTTTGTAATAAGACATTACCCCGGCTAGTAGGCTCTACTGCCTTAGTGGCTCTCGCTACAGCTCTTGCCTCACGCGAAGTCTTACCCAACTCTGCCTTGTTACACCCCATATCTGGGCCAGAGTCAACTCCCGTGTTTATTATAGGTCCAAGTACCGAATCACCGAGAAGTGCAGCAGAATCAATGTCCCTTTTCCTGCCCTTAGCAACCTTCTCCTGATCCTTCCTCCACTGTCCCCGAGGTTGAGTGCTAGGCTGTGCAGGAGCCGCAGAGCGAGATCGGGTTACCACACAGGCCATCTCATCCTGTTGGCACCTCCCAACCCATTCCCGATTCTCACCATCCACGTCGGCCGCCCTCTCGGCAACGACTAAGGGTGGAGTCCCGGAAGTGGGCACCGCAAAGTCGTTGCCGAGAAGAAGGTCGACGCCCTCAACTGGCAAACACTCAACGATCCCTACATCCAGCTCCCTGCACACCTCTCCCACTCTCAACTCCAACCTCACAAGTGGGTATGACCTCGTAGCATTTATACCCTGCACCACAACAACTCTGGCCGCATTTATCGGTTTCCCTGTGAAGTTCCTCAACAAAGTTTGCGAAGCCCCCGTATCCCTCAGCAAGTCAACCCTCCGTAGTTCACTCCCCCAGCTCACAAACCCGTGCCCCCGATGGCCACAGAAAGTGTCCCGGACAGGTGTCGAGCCTTCCGTACGCTTCTTTACCGCGTGTGCCTCAGCTGCTGACAACCTACCCCGGGCAGTTGCTGCAGCCTTCAGAGACACACCGATACTGTGAACCAATGACACCGGCTTAGCGGGAGTGTTACTAGGGCACTCACGTGAATAATGGCCTAGCTTCTGACATTTGTAACATTTCACATCCCCAATGGGCTTCTTCCCTTGTGCGGGCGAAGAAGGGGCCTGACCTTTAGTAAACGGGAGAGGCTTGTGTTTGTAGGTGTTATTAGGTGCAATGCATTTAGTGTGGTTATGTGTGTCATAGGATTTGTTATTATCGAAAACTCTGGTGGGTGGGGTATAGCGCCCCTTCTGCCCTGACTCAGCCCTCTGAGCGGCACCGCAACCACGAATCAATGATAATCTGAAGTCTGCCATCTTGGCAGCCTCCTCTACTGTCTTGGGACATTTTTCCTTAATGTTCAGCGTTAGATCGGTTCCAGTACATTTGTAAAACTGTTCCAGATAGAAAAGTTGCTTAATTTCCTCAGCCGACTCTGCGTGCTCGGACCGAAACCAGTTATTACATGCATCTGTTAAGTCCCGTGCGTGCTCCATAAAACTGACGTCGCTCTTCTTATTCACGCCACGGAACTTCAATCTATAAGTTTCGGGTTGCAGTTCGTAGGCCCGGAGCACAGCCTCCTTCACCAGTCCATACACTACACTCTCGTCCAGTGACAGTGCATCGTAGGCTTTCAACCCCTTACCCACTAGACGTGATGAAACTAATGCTGCCCATTTAACCTCCGGCCAGTCATACTCACGACACTTCTTTTCGAAACGAGCAAAAAACTCAGTCACTGCTGTCTCATCAAATGCGGGTACTAACTTAATTAAATGCGAAAGTGAGTCTGTAACCCGGTGCCCACCACCGAGATGACGCCCCGTGGTCTCTACTCTAGACTTCTCGACATCCATTTCAGCCTGGTACCTGGTTGCATCCTGATTGGCTTGGATTCTAGCAACCTCTATGCGTTCTATACTAGCCTGTTGTATCTGAGTCTCCTGCAGCTTAAACTTAGCTAGTTCTAGCTGAAATAACATCTCAGGAGACAGGCCTGGGGGGGGAGAGCACAAAATGGGGGATCCATACCGAGACGTGTTTACGGGTAAGCCAGCTTGCCCTTGAGAACCCTCCTGCTGCATCGTGCTAAGACTCGCTGGCTGAGGGCCCAGCTCAGGGGTAGAGTGGAATGGAGGCTTGGAGGGAACCCCCCAAGACCCCACTCCACCCACCGCCCCATCGCCATCACCCAACAAACATGCCACCAAATTCTTCTTGGGCCAACTGTCAGGACAGTCCCGCCCCAAAACCGTGGCTAAACAGCGAAGACCGTAACAATCAATAGCCTGCAGGCGCTGTTCGGTCAAAGGTGTCTGCAAAAATGCCCGGGCATCCCTCTCTCCACTTATAACACTCCCCTCCCCAAACATCTGTTGTACTTGCTGGTTACTAGGCTGTACCGTGTTATCCTCCCCCGTAAATGATGAGTCATTAGACATAGTGCTGGTTATACAATTGCTGTTCATAAAAAAAAGAAGTGCTTATTACTAATTGCAGTCTCGACTCACAAAATGTTAAAGATGCTTGAATGACTCTACTCTAGACACCCCCAACGAAACAATCTGCAAGTCCACCAATACAATAATGACACAATAAAAATTCCTCCAATATGCAAGAAAATTCTAGCCAGCTCTACTAGGTAGCATAGAATAGTTCTCCAAAAAACATGTGATAGGATACTACTGAATCTTGTGCAAGGTCGCCATTTTGTTACGGCTGGATCGGCAATACATATTCGGGATTCTTGATCGTAGGACAGAAATGGCTTATGTGACAACGACACGCTCGATTCCAGTCCCAAATACTATATGCTCCAGACAACAAAAGCACCAACGCCCTACAGAGTTATCGTCTATGGTAACGAGGTACCTTAACTCGGCGAAAGTGTACAACAGGGGTAGGCTATGAGGCTAAACTCCCTCAGACATTTATAGGTTACGTTATTACTAAAGAAATGCAATACTCAAGAAACTACGTTAATATTAAGCCTCTAATAATGTAGAATAGAAGCAGGCTAAAGGTATGACAGTGAAATGCTAAATGACAAATGTACACGCCTATTTGAAAGCGCGTGCACTAGAATAACTGTCCCCTACTAACATGCACTAGCATGTAGCATACAAGATGTTCATGATCCAGTAGATACCTAATAATACACATGGAAGGAACATAAATAGTAGTCACTTATTGTAATAATGAATCTATACTTGGAATAACTAAAAGGTTGCAGGCAACAGTACTGCGCCGGTAGCCTACTACCGCATAGGCTACTTCGCTTCTCTCACTCTGTCTCCCCTCTGAGTCCGTATGCGCCCTACGCAACAGAACTCCGGACACCGCAGCAAAACGACAGTGCAGTTAATTGATACATGAAAGTATTAATAGTGTTGTCTTGTGTGTGAGTAATGTGTACTGTAAAGTGTCACATACATAAACTTAAAGAGAGCTGCAATGCATAGTAAAATAAAGATATCACCCACTCATCATCCCCATGTGTTCTAGCTAGCAGGCCAAGTCACAGGAACAACGAGTCCCAGCACCGAAAGCGAGAACCCAGGAAAAGACTGCAGAGAACACAAGGACAGATAAATTACGTTACTCTACTATACCGGCACTACGAGCGAGCTGTAGTCTCTGGTACTACACTCGCTCCTGGCTCGGTAGGCAAATCAAGGCTAAGTCCTCGCCCCTCTACAGACAACTCCTGGGCATGGTCGGGCTCTTACACATGGCACTAGTCTAGTCACAAATTGGATGATGAGCTGGGCATATAACTCGTGAACATGTAGAACGTTCACCAACTATCCTCATCAAGAAGATCGCTGTTCACATTAACCCCTTAAATCTAATACATGTAAATATATGCTTGTCCTAAGAGTAATACGAGAGGTGAGTGCTGAAACTCCTTTAGGACCTCAAGGGAAGGGTATGCATTTAAATAGAGAGAAGAATGAAATGAGAGTAATGTCGTCAGAGAGAAAGAGTGCAACCGTGAGAAGTTGGGAGAGAGGGCAAGGGATGTTAGAATCTCAAAGGTTCTAGGCAACCTGGTCATAGAGCACACAGCGAGCCTCCAGGCAATGTGCTGTACGACAACATGGGCAGCCCAGGCAGCATAGGCAGGCGGCAATGTACTACCAACCCTGTCGCACCTAGCTATAAGCGCAGGGCTGCCAACCGGTCCATACGTCTGGCAACCACCCCCCCGGCAGCGTGGCGCACCGCTACCCTCTCGCTCTGAAGTCTAACTCACTCTCTCTCTCTGAATTCCCACTGTCTTATCTATCAACTTCTCTATTGATACTACATATTAAATGGAAGGTCTCGACATGGCTTAAAACAAAACCCACCACTGGTTAGCAAATGACGAGACCTTTGCAGAGATACAAAGAACATAGTTATACGTTGTCACACTCAATATAAGCAGCCAGCATGGTACAACGTGGTACCGTGGTGGTACAGTGGAGTACCAAGGAGTACAATCAGGTTACGTTGCCACGCACTGGGTGCGTCACACTATCAAGGGTTGATGATCCAGGATAGTCGTGCACGGTGTGTGGGTTGAGCAGGAGTAAAATTAGGCTATCATAACGCCGTCCAAAAAGATTATAAAACAATAAAATAAACGAGAAATTTTTTTTTAGTTTTGTAAGTCTTTATTGTTGTAGCATGATGCATGCGATATTGTGTTTTATGTATAATTCACTCTTCAGTTGTTGTGCACCTTTTGCAATTAGTGGCAGCTAAGGGTAGCAGGTCGGTTGGTTGCCTGTCAGATTTTGATAATGCTTCTAAGGTCGATTATCTAAAGTCTTGGGGGGGCTGTGACGCACCCAGTGCGTGGCAACGTAACCTGATTGTACTCCTTGGTACTCCACTGTACCACCACGGTACCGCGCTGTACCATGCTGGCTGCTTATATTGAGTGTGACAACGTATAACTATGTTCTTTGTATCTCTGCAAAGGTCTCGTCATTTGCTAACCAGTGGTGGGTTTTGTTTTAAGCCATGTCGAGACCTTCCATTTAATATGTAGTATCGATAGAGAAGTTGATAGATAAGACAGTGGGAATTCAGAGAGAGAGAGTGAGTTAGACTTCAGAGCGAGAGGGTAGCGGTGCGCCACGCTGCCGGGGGGGTGGTTGCCAGACGTATGGACCGGTTGGCAGCCCTGCGCTTATAGCTAGGTGCGACAGGGTTGGTAGTACATTGCCGCCTGCCTATGCTGCCTGGGCTGCCCATGTTGTCGTACAGCACATTGCCTGGAGGCTCGCTGTGTGCTCTATGACCAGGTTGCCTAGAACCTTTGAGATTCTAACATCCCTTGCTCTCTCTCCCAATTTCTCACGGTTGCACTCTTTCTCTCTGACGACATTACTCTCATTTCATTCTTCTCTCTATTTAAATGCATACCCTTCCCTTGAGGTCCTAAAGGAGTTTCAGCACTCACCTCTCGTATTACTCTTAGGACAAGCATATATTTACATGTATTAGATTTAAGGGGTTAATGTGAACAGCGATCTTCTTGATGAGGATAGTTGGTTAACGTTCTACATGTTCACGAGTTATATGCCCAGCTCATCATCCAATTTGTGACTAGACTAGTGCCATGTGTAAGAGCCCGACCATGCCCAGGAGTTGTCTGTAGAGGGGCGAGGACTTAGCCTTGATTTGCCTACCGAGCCAGGAGCGAGTGCAGTACCAGAGACTACAGCTCGCTCGTAGTGCCGGTATAGTAGAGTAACGTAATTTATCTGTCCTTGTGTTCTCTACAGTCTTTTCCTGGGTTCTCGCTTTCGGTGCTGGGACTCGTTGTTCCTGTGACTTGGCCTGCTAGCTAGAACACATGGGGATGATGAGTGGGTTATATCTTTATTTTACTATGCATTGCAGCTCTCTTTAAGTTTATGTATGTAACACTTTACAATACACATTACTCACACACAAGACAACACTATTAATACTTTCATGTATCAATTAACTGCACTGTCGTTTTGCTGCTGTGTCCGGAGTTCTGTTGCGTAGGGCGCATACAGACTCAGAGGGGAGACAGAGTGAGAGAAGCGAAGTAGCCTATGCGGTAGTAGGCTACCGGCGCAGTACTGTTGCCTGCAACCTTTTAGTTATTCCAAGTATAGATTCATTATTACAATAAGTGACTACTGTTTATGTTCCTTCCATGTGTATTATTAGGTATCTACTGGATCATGAACATCTTGTATGCTACATGCTAGTGCATGTTAGTAGGGGACAGTTATTCTAGTGCACGCGCTTTCAAGTAGGCGTGTACATTTGTCATTTAGCATTTCACTGTCATACCTTTAGCCTGCTTCTATTCTACATTATTAGAGGCTTAATATTAACGTAGTTTCTTGAGTATTGCATTTCTTTAGTAATAACGTAACCTATAAATGTCTGAGGGAGTTTAGCCTCATAGCCTACCCCTGTTGTACACTTTCGCCGAGTTAAGGTACCTCGTTACCATAGACGATAACTCTGTAGGGCGTTGGTGCTTTTGTTGTCTGGAGCATATAGTATTTGGGACTGGAATCGAGCGTGTCGTTGTCACATAAGCCATTTCTGTCCTACGATCAAGAATCCCGAATATGTATTGCCGATCCAGCCGTAACAATATATATATATTTATATATGTAATATTATGTATATATATACAGTATATATATATATATATATATATATATATATATATATATATATATTGTTACGACTGACAGTAGAGTCCTTGGACTAATGCAGACAATTAAATACTCAGCACCTCCGTAGCCTCAACTCGTAACACAGCCTATCGCAACAGAACAGAGCTAATTCGCAACTTCCAGGGTCTATGGGGACCAAAGGTGCACACAATCTCCCAACTGGTTCCGTTATACAAACAATGCAAACAACTGGAACCCCTAGTTGTGGTGAAAAGATATCTTGAGCCACAACTATAATCAAAACTCAATACCGAAAAGGCAATACTGAGGAGGATCTTTTCTAAGCTGCACAAAGAAGAGAAAGCTCTGATTTAATTTATGTTAATACAATTACGGTAAATACATGCCAACAATGAATGCCAAAATAATGAAGCAAGTATCAAGCTTAAACAAATGAATCAAGGACCAAACAAACACCGTTCAACCACCACCCACCTAGCTATCCTAACAATCGTTGAGGCGTCCTAAACCGACTTCAACTCAACGGGTTTTTATAATTGTGCAAGTGCTCGTGCTAAGCTGAGAAATAATACCCAGGTAGGCAAACACAGCCTACCTGCGGTGCACTGTAACACAAATATAACATGCCAAGGTCTATTTTGTCCAGACCATCAGCTTGCCTGGGCCAAAGTAATCATCCCTGTATGGGGGAGGTGTGGTGGAGTGGTCTTGCCACTGGCCTGGTAATCCAATGGTCCCGGGTTCGAATCCAGATATATCAATGGGAATATATTATTGTGTGAATATTCCCATATTCAAAATATGCTACAGGGGGGCAATGCCTAGTGAGTTGATTGCTCAATAGGTGGCGTTCTGAGAGTGAGGGTCCGAGTCTAGGTGATGAGACAGTGAAGCACAAAGGCGAAGCAGCTTCAGAAGATGGGCTGCTTCGAGCCGTGAGTTGAACTCTAGTGCTTCACTTGTCTCACTCCCTAGACTGGAACAAGACCTCACGGGCTTCACCTTGTTGAGCGGTTGGATGTGCAGGCTCTCAGCCTATGCCCGAGAGGGTACACCCGTGAACCAAAGTTTCGGCACCCCCTGGACAGGTATTAAGGCTAAGTCAAGGTTGCAGATACAACGGACGTTCGGACAAGCTGGTGTACCAGGCTTGGCAACGAGACCGAGGTTCGCTTTTCATGAGCTCCAAGTCTCAAAACATTTGTGAGTCACCTACGTTTTCCACCGACAGGCTTATTCATTTTCTTTGCCATACCTGTCTTCTGTCCCTTATTTAACCATTTCATGCTCCGGCATCACACTTTACATCTGTTATCTGGCTATTTTTACATGATTTTATTCAGATTAGGAAAGGTTTATGAAAGTCAGAAGGTCAATTGAGTTAGTCTGTAGCCTTTTAAGATCCCCAGATCCTTCCCAAGCTGTAAAAATTCGTATGGTGATAGTCAGGAGAAGCTGCTGAAAGGCATCTAGATCCTAAAAGGGTTAAACGACTGCTTTCATATAGTTTTTTATGCTAAGCTCCCATGTTCCATTTTAACCATGCTTCACAGTGCCATAAAGTCCTAGTTAACATGGTGCTTGTTCTTTTATAATAAATAATAAGTCTCACAAACGGATTATAATTATCTGAGCGAAAGATTGTTTTAGTTTTCTTTTTATGCATGTGATAGAGCGATCTATTTCATGGTCATAGACTGTAACGCATAATTTATTAATATTAAAATAAGACATAATAAGCCGTTAACTATATCTTGGGTACTAAATATAATGGAACAAGTAGGTGTTAGAAACATATTATATTTCATATGTGGTTTATTGTTTATTTTATCAAGCCCTTGTTTAAAGCATCTGCTATACATATTATTACCAATTACATTGTTATAAAGTTTATTTGTGCAGAGAGATAATGGAATACAGTGTCCTTTTAATATGGCAACATATGCATTTATGTTGTAACATTCAATGTCTCCGCAGCTTAATAACTTGTCCATCCCCCTTCTGCATCAATAACCTCCTGCAGACGAGCCGGTATCGAGTCTACTAGCTTGCTGCAAATGTCTGGGCGTCGTCTCACGCCCTCCCATACTTCTCTGGCCTTTACTTCTACGCATTCCTTGGTCATCTCTGGAACATTCCATTCCTGAACCATTATCCCCCAAAGATTTTCGATGGGGTTGCAGTCACATCCCTTTGGAGGCCAATCTACCAACTGGATTTCCGGGTGCTGTGCGAACCACTGTGTGACTGCTCGGCTGGTGTGAATGGGATGCACCAATGTGATGATATCGGGCTCTGGAAGGGCGTATGCGCGAATAGATGGCAGTAAAGAGGTTTCCAATATATTAATGTATTCCTCGCTGTTAAGGTTACCATCAATTTTAACCAGTTCTCCAGGACCTCCCCACCACATCCAACCATGAAACGACACGGTGACTCTGCCACTCCTTCCCTTCTCGTTTATATGCCTGGCCTCATACCGAGTGTTTCGTGCTCGCCAACACTGCCGCCCGTTCCGTGTCACAGAGGAGAAGCATTTTTCATCTGTGAAAATAACATTTTGCCAGAAGCCACGGCCACGCTGAATATGCTGTTGAGCGAATCGTAGTCTTGCTCTCCTGTTGGCTTCTGTCAGCACCTCCTTTATGGCTGGAACATGGCAGTTCAGTCCCGCCTCACGCATCCGGCATCTCGACGTTATAGGGTGACAGTTGAGGCCCAGGTCTCTTGTCAGAGCTACCGATGATGATTTGGGTGCCTGGATGACAGCAGTGAGGATGCGCTCAAAGTCTTCTTGGGAAGTGACACGAGGGCGGCCAGATCTCGATCTTGTTTTAACATGCCCCTCACCTGCAGGAATTAAAAAAATATTAATCAGTTTAAATATAATAAGTAATATTGTATTATAGTTGTAAAATGACCCTCAGGATCCTGACGCCTTTTGGCATCTTCTTCTGCCAATTGTTTGGCGTTTTTATACAGTTAAGGAAGGATCTGAGGGAATTATACGGGTAAAGCGTATCACCATTCACTCTGACCTCCGTATCCCATCCCTAATCCGAATAAAATAGTCTAATAATAACCAGGAAAGAAAAAGAGAAAGGCGTCCTCGGATCCTAAGAGCGTTAACAATCGCTTTACACTTTGATAAAAAAATTTCGTGACTGTAGAAAAGGATAGCTAGCTTTGGTTAGTTAACCCTTTCACGTTCCGAGGACGCCTTTCTCTTCTCTATGCTGGGTAGTATTGGACTATTTTATTCAGATTAGAAAGGGGATGTGGGAGTCAGATGGTGGATGGTGATACTCTTTATCCCTTCAAGTCCCTCAGATACTTCCAATAAAAACGGCTAATGACAGCCAGAAGACATCGTCAAATGGCGTCAGGATCGTGAAAGGGTTAATATGAAAAGAGGATTTAGCGGGAAGTGCCGTTTTTACAGTCTGTCACAGAAATTTACAGAGGCTGCCTGACACGTCCCCACCTACAGCTTGGCGAGGTTAGGCTGGGATATAAGATACTCCTTAAAATTAATCGCAATCGGTTTTCCAGTAAATTTTGCCTAATAAATCAAACTATCCTAATCTAATGTTATCGAACAGTCATCTTGTATAGAAAACAAAGGAACACTCTTGGTGGAGTGTCCACGTCGACGGTCGTTTGAGACTATTCCTCTCCCACTTAACGAAGTGGAAATATTCCCCAAACAATTATTTGTTATGGAATCAGCAGGTTCCTGGGGAAGTTTAAACCTAATTAATCATCTAGATGTAAAAACAGAACATTAAACAACATTAATGAAACAAATTTATTTTCCCCAGTTCACGCAAGTAGAAAGGTTAGCCAATATTCGTAGAAGGGGAAGGGGAGAGGGGGAAGGGGAGAAGGGAGGGGGAAGTAAGGGAGAAGGGGGTGTAGGAGAGACAGGAGCGGGAGGCGGGAGGGAGAGGAGGGATTGGGGTGGGGGTGGGGGTGGAAGGGTGGATGAGAGGGGGTGGGGGTGGAAGGGACGATGAGAGGGGGGAGGGGTGTATGGGAGACGGGAGGGGGTTTAGAAGCCGGAAGGAATGGAACACAAAGAATAACGAAAGATATTCAAACTATAACAGACTTATTGCACCTTACGGGGCGGTTTGAGTGCCTACACTACCTAGGCTAAGCTGCGCATTCATGCTAATACTGTATATTATATTTTACACTGAGAAGTCTCTTAAGGTATTTATTGGATAATCCAGCATTCAGCTATTTCCGAATTCCATTGAAATGACAATTTTAGTTGTCACTGAAATGACATTAACTAATTTCTCATTAAATAATATTACGTGCTATTACTCGAATCATGCTCACCTTTGAACCTCCTTACCCATCGCCTGACAGTGTTCTTACTGATCCCCATGAGCCGGCCTATTTCACTAATTGTGGTTCCAGCTTGATAGTGGCCCACTATCAGGGATCTTCTTGTTATCACCTCCGGGCGATTGGCTTGAGTGTTAGGTGGGCGTTGCCACGCACGGCCTTGGCGAACGTCCATTTCTGATAAGAGAACACACAGTGTTTATTAACGGAGATCTGTCTCTTTGGGTGTTAAGCAACAAGTGACAACACTTATTAACCGTGGATCAGTTTTGTGGCACTGTTTGGAGGAATAAGTAGCCATCCAAATCACGCAATCACAAAAAAGGGAGGGAATTCCCCTGGAAATAATTAAATAATGACTATCTTTAATGTGTCCAAAAAACAGTAGACAATTTTATGCAAGTGCAGGTATGTGACACAGGCAGACAACTTTTCATACGAAAAAATCCAAGCCACTCACCTCAAGCACAGATGAATTTCCTACTACATCAACTGACCGACCAGCGGCTTTATATAATTATGGTGGTGGGGATTCATATTCATTGTTGCTGAGACTTCAGTTAGTGGAATGTGAACCTCACTTCAGCTTCGCTACGAGTCTTTTCGATCGTCCGGCCTGTCTTCAACCTTGACTTCGTCTTACTGCCTGTTCAGGGGGTGCCGAAACTTTGGTTCACGGGTGTACAGTAGTTGGAATAAAAAAAAAAAAAAAAAATCTTCCATCCTCTTCGTACCGGGCATCCCCAATAGTTTTAACCCCTAATTAAAACAATGCAAATTAAATCAATAATGATCGGCTGGGATCATCACACGCCACTGCAGGAATAATAAGGAAATTATGAAGAGTACTAGGTCTAGCTATTATGCCAGCGAGGAATAATTATATTATCCCTCTACCAATACCAAAGTACACTGGCGCTATCACAACTTAACAAGGCCAAGGTTGCGGCTCTACTAAGCCTAGAGAGGCTATCTCAACTAGAAATCCTGATAGACCCCGCCTATCTCAACTAGAAATCCTGATAGACCCCGCCTGCAGCCAGCGCCGTCGAGTTGATAAAACATGTCGTACCGCATATACTGCAGTATTCACCTCACCATGAAAGTATAAACTTGGCTCTTTAACATTATTAATTCTGTTTCACAACGTCTTAATACACCTAGATCTACACTTATTTATTTTGTTGTGTGAAGCACAATTATTCATGCTTACACCAATAATTATGTTCCTTCCAACAACCAACATTACTCCTAAAATCGATTAATGAAATTTTACAAACACATGTGGCAGTCCGTGGACTCGAACCCAGGATGCTCACACCGAAAATCAACACCTTATACATCGCACCACGAAGACAGTTAAAGGTTGGTGGACACTGCCTACGATTTATTATGCAACTTCGAATCCTGCATATCAATCTAAGCATGTACACACATCCCAACTGCAACTCACGTAG
>JBAKBP010039730.1:0-14557 GCA_037953745.1 Lithodes maja | reverse complement strand
TATTAATACCTTAGGACCCCCTATATATGTATATTAATACCTTAGGACTCCCTATATATGTATATTAATACCTTAGGACCCCCTATATATGTATATTAATACCTTAGACCCCTATATATGTATATTAATACCTTAGGACCCCTATATATGTATATTAATACCTTAGGACCCCCTATATATGTATATTAATACCTTAGGACCCCCTATATATGTATATTAATACCTTAGGACCCCCTATATATGTATATTAATACCTTAGGACCCCCTATATATGTATATTAATACCTTAGGACCCCCTATATATGTATATTAATACCTTAGGACCCCCTATATATGTATATTAATACCTTAGGACCCCCTATATATGTATATTAATACCTTAGGACCCCCTATATATGTATATTAATACCTTAGGACCCCTATATATGTATATTAATACCTTAGGACCCCCTATATATGTATATTAATACCTTAGGACCCCCTATATATGTATATTAATACCTTAGGACCCCCTATATATGTATATTAATACCTTAGGACCCCCTATATATGTATATTAATACCTTAGGACCCCCTATATATGTATATTAATACCTTAGGACCCCCTATATATGTATATTAATACCTTAGGACCCCTAATATATGTATATTAATACCTTAGGACCCCCTATATATGTATATTAATACCTTAGGACCCCCTATATATGTATATTAATACCTTAGGACCCCCTATATATGTATATTAATACCTTAGGACCCCCTATATATGTATATTAATACCTTAGGACCCCCTATATATGTATATTAATACCTTAGGACCCCCTATATATGTATATTAATACCTTAGGACCCCCTATATATGTATATTAATACCTTAGGACCCCCTATATATGTATATTAATACCTTAGGACCCCCTATATATGTATATTAATACCTTAGGACCCCCTATATATGTATATTAATACCTTAGGACCCCCTATATATGTATATTAATACCTTAGGACCCCCTATATATGTATATTAATACCTTAGGACCCCCTATATATGTATATTAATACCTTAGGACCCCCTATATATGTATATTAATACCTTAGGACCCCCTATATATGTATATTAATACCTTAGGACCCCCTATATATGTATATTAATACCTTAGGACCCCCTATATATGTATATTAATACCTTAGGACCCCCTATATATGTATATTAATACCTTAGGACCCCCTATATATGTATATTAATACCTTAGGACCCCCTATATATGTATATTAATACCTTAGGACCCCCTATATTAATGTATATTAATACCTTAGGACCCCCTATATATGTATATTAATACCTTAGGACCCCCTATATATGTATATTAATACCTTAGGACCCCCTATATATGTATATTAATACCTTAGGACCCCCTATATATGTATATTAATACCTTAGGACCCCCTATATATGTATATTAATACCTTAGGACCCCCTATATATGTATATTAATACCTTAGGACCCCCTATATATGTATATTAATACCTTAGGACCCCCTATATATGTATATTAATACCTTAGGACCCCTATATATGTATATTAATACCTTAGGACCCCCTATATATGTATATTAATACCTTAGGACCCCCTATATATGTATATTAATACCTTAGGACCCCCTATATATGTATATTAATACCTTAGGACCCCCTATATATGTATATTAATACCTTAGGACCCCCTATATATGTATATTAATACCTTAGGACCCCCTATATATGTATATTAATACCTTAGGACCCCCTATATATGTATATTAATACCTTAGGACCCCCTATATATGTATATTAATACCTTAGGACCCCCTATATATGTATATTAATACCTTAGGACCCCTATATATGTATATTAATACCTTAGGACCCCCTATATATGTATATTAATACCTTAGGACCCCCTATATATGTATATTAATACCTTAGGACCCCCTATATATGTATATTAATACCTTAGGACCCCCTATATATGTATATTAATACCTTAGGACCCCCTATATATGTATATTAATACCTTAGGACCCCCTATTATGTATATTAATACCTTAGGACCCCCTATATATGTATATTAATACCTTAGGACCCCCTATATATGTATATTAATACCTTAGGACCCCCTATATATGTATATTAATACCTTAGGACTCCCTATATATGTATATTAATACCTTAGGACCCCCTATATATGTATATTAATACCTTAGGACCCCCTATATATGTACTGTATATTAATACCTTAGGACCCCCTATATATGTATATTAATACCTTAGGACCCCCTATATATGTATATTAATACCTTAGGACCCCCTATATATGTATATTAATACCTTAGGACCCCCTATATATGTATATTAATACCTTAGGACCCCCTATATATGTATATTAATACCTTAGGACTCCCTATATATGTATATTAATACCTTAGGACCCCCTATATATGTATATTAATACCTTAGGACCCCCTATATATGTATATTAATACCTTAGGACCCCCTATATATGTATATTAATACCTTAGGACCCCCTATATATGTATATTAATACCTTAGGACCCCCTATATATGTATATTAATACCTTAGGACCCCCTATATATGTATATTAATACCTTAGGACCCCCTATATATGTACTGTATATTAATACCTTAGGACCCCTATATAGTATATTAATAGTTAATGCTATATTGTAGCATACATAGTAATACGATACCGGAGCCATGATGTGGCTCGAAAGGTCTTAAAATGTAAAATGATATTTGGCGAAAGGTCTTAAAATCGCCAAGCTAAATGGCTTGATAGATCATAAAATTGAAAAATAAATTTGACGAAATTTCTCAAAATTGCCAAACTAAAGGGCCGAACGTCTTAAAATTTCATAACTAAATGGGTTAAATATGAATAAGAAGGGGGTCCAGAAAAAACACCCCCTTAACCCTTCTCAGCAACCCAGTGTCTTGTGTCAATTTGTTCATGCTAACCCTAGACGATTTTATTCAAGATTAGGAAGGTTTTCTAGCAATCAAATGGGTAAAATACATCTACAGAAATATTATAAGGGGGTGTTATTTCAGGACCCCCTTCGCCCTCATGTTTAGCCCTTTAGTTTTGAAATTCTAAGACGTTCGGCCCCAATAGTTTGGCTATTTTAAGACCTTTCGTCCCATTTCTTTGTTAACAATAAGATCTTACGTGCCATTTAGGTATTGATATTTCATTGGCAAGCAATAGTGAGCCTGCAATTTAGCAGGAACGTCTGGGCATTTTTCTACCGAAAAGTGCGCAAATTTATCTCGACGGGGGGGTCTTCGGGATATTGATTTTAAGCTTGATGGAAGTTTAGGGAGGAAACAAAATAAGGAAATAATTAAATATCCCCGTAACTCATTCAGATCCGTTCTAAGCCTAATCAAATCGTGTCATAATATCCAGACTAAAATGGAAGAATGCGTCGTGGTGTACTGAAATGGCTAAGTGTACGTTTTGATTATATGATCTTTCGTGCCATTTTAGGTGTCAATTTTTCCCTGGCGAGCGATAGCGAGCAATTAAGAAGACCTATAATAAAAACAACGAATACGAACACAATTAAAATATATAAAATAAAGACATAGAAACATAAAATAAACAAAGTATATGTATGTATGTATGTATGTATGTATGTATGTATGTGTGTATGTATGTATATATTCAGGCATATACCCCATAGCTGGGGGTGACCGACTTGAGACAGCCTGAACAGAAACAACAAAATGTTATATAATAGAAAATTCACACACATCTCTGTCGTCCAAGGACCATGATTGGGGTCCCCAGCAAAAGATTCCCAGGTCTCAGATCCCCTGGAGAGGTTCCGGTCACAGCAGGTAGACATGCAGCGGAACCACACTACAATGCCTGCCCATATATTTCCAGGCAGGACCTTACCTATATACCCCTGCTCCCAGGGCCGGAAGCCTTACGTCCAACTGGCATCCGACCCCAACTCCCTACGACCGCGTTTTCACTCGTCTATGCACAATCATTCTCCACTCATTCCTATTCATCGGCACTTCTCTTGCCTGTTCTTCAATCATCTTTCTATCTTCCAACGTTAATTTCCCACGATCTCTCCATCTCCTCCGAGGTCTTCCTCTCAATCTATTGCCCCTTGTTTGTAATTAATATATTCTCTTTATAAGCCTTTCATCACTCATTCGTTCAAGATGTCCATACCAGCATAGCACCCTTCTTTTCACTCTGGCCGATAGGGGTTCCTGTTATCCCATTCTCTTAAATACTTTCCATTGCTCCCAAAATTGTCCATCCCTTCCACACTCTCTGTCCTACAGCCGTATTCCTAAACCTTCCCACCATAAAACCCCACTCCTTAATGAACGAAACAAGACGAGATAAATTGTTAGCTTTTAAAACTTGGGAGATTTCAAGTTCTCTTTCATTAATTAACACTCGCTTCCAATATCAACGTTCATTATGGCCTGGCCCATCTCCCCTTAAAGTCATAAATGATAGTTCTCAACGAAGAAAAATGTATCATAAACTGTGTAATTTCATGTTCCTATCAATGTTCCCTTTCCTTCCTCTCGTGATTCCAATAACCTCCCGTGACTGGAACTCTTTGTTGAATATTGCTTCATTTTGGAGGTAATATCCCTCCCTCATATATATATATATATATATATATATATATATATATATATATATATATATATATATATATATATTACTCACTTCTCCCTCTAGCCCCGTTAATATTGAGAATGTAGGACGTTCGCTCCATTAGTTGTTGCTATTCTAAGACCTTTCGCCCTATTGATTTGTCAATTTCAAGACATTTCGTGCCATTAGAGTGGAGTTCTTTGGGTTTTCCTGGCGAGCGTAGCGAGCCTGCAATTTAACAGATACCGGTCTTAGCACAACCTTATCTTTCTTTATTTTTGTCTTTCTTGTCGCTTAAGTTTGGAGTTAACCCTTTCCGTGTTAGAGGACGCACTTATCCGTAATCATTAGACGATTTTATTTAGGGGAGGTTTTTAGTTTGTTCTCTTGACCTCCATCAAACTTAAAACTACATATCCTAGACCCCCCTTTCAAGAAAATTGTGTAAATTTTTCGGTAGAAAAATGTCGGTTCCCATTAAATTACAGGCTCACTATCGCTCGCAAGGAAAAAATCTACATCTAAGTGGCACGAAATGTCTTAAAATTGACAGAAATGGGGCGAAAGTTCTTAAAATTGCCAAACTCAAAAGCAATGGAGCTAAACCTGAGCTAAACATAGCATCCTGGTTTCGGGGAAGTAATAGTTCTGACTATAACGAACGGCCCATCTCGGTTGCATATTCCAAATTCGTGACCCGCCCATATTCGTAAAACACGCCATCCCAAAAGGCCAATATTCCAGAGCACAAAGGTTGGCATGTTGGATCGGTATTTTGATTGCCACCCCTTTGATTGCCACTTGGATTTCCTTCCTGCTCATCATTTTACTTCAGACTGCAGCTTAGGGTGGAGGTGTGGGCCAATCGGCGCTCTGCAGACAACCGTTTTCTGATCTCTGACCGTTTCGGTGAGATCAGTCCTAATGGTGTTAGTGAGCGGGGCTTATAATTAGGCCTTACAATTAGGGTTAGGTGTGAGAGGGATCTGCCGTGTGTGGGCCAATCGGCTTTCTGCAGACTCCCATTTTCTTATGTTCTTATGTACAGGTTCAATGTCAGCAGGGATACTCGTGGATTTTGATTTTATTTTATTTACGTATATATTTATGTAACCAAATATTTACAGTGCTTACATATATTGAAATACTTAAGCTATATTGTATTGGATTTCGACGCCTGATTGTTCCCGACTTAGCATTCTGAAACCTTGTCCACACGAATTAAACCATCACGAGCGATTCCCTTGGCCGGGTCTTCTACCGACGAATTGGCAGTGACTAGCGTTTTTTTTTTTTTTTTTTCCTTGATCCCTTTCTCCCTCATGCTTAGCCCCATTGTTTTTGAGATTTTAAGACGTTTGTCCCATTAGTTTGGCGATTTTAAGAACTTTCGCCCCATTTATGTAAATTTTAAGACCTTCCGAGCCATTTAGGTGTCTATTTTTTTTCCTGGCGAGCGATAGCGAGCCTGTAATTCAAGGAAAAAGGGGGTGGTATTTTAAGCTTGATGGAGGTTTAGGGAACAAACTTAAAACCTCCCCTTAAGCCTTAACTTTACCTAGATATCCGAGCCCGTTTATTTTGGACCTCACCTGTTACCTAACGGCATAACTTAAGCGAATCTGGAGAATCTATTGACGTGTTGGCTTCAGAGGCACAGAATCCTTAACTCAAATCTTCCCTCTTCATCCAAGATTTACCCACCTCAAACCATTGTCAACTCCTACCATTTAACTCCGAGAAATTAATCCAAAGCTGAGTGAATTGCCTGGTGACAACTGAAAACCCCGAAATAGCCCAAATAGAGCTAAATGAGATCCTTAATTATTTAAGCAACTCCGATAAATCTTTCCTAATCAGAATTATTGTATTTTCCACCAACCAACTTCACCTCTAAACTCAATTAATGAAATCAACAAATACATGCGGCACTCCAAGGACTCGAACCTAGGATACTCGCATCGAAATTCCGCGCACTTATGCATTATGCTATCAAGACACTCTATAAGACACTCTATAAGACACTCTATAAGACACTCTATAAGACACTCTATAAGACACGCTATAAGACACGCTATAAGACACGCTATAAGACACCCAATAAGACACGCTATAAGACACTCTATAAGACACGCTATAAGACACGCTATAAGACACGCTATAAGACACTCTATAAGACACTCTATAAGACACTCTATAAGACACTCTGACACTAGCAGCAAACAGAATACCAAGATAAATTCGCCCTTGAGTTGAGAAGTTTAGGCGTATATTTTCAGTACTTCAAGCCCCTTCAGAAACTCTGGAGCTACCAGCATTTCCATCTCGAAGGGAGAAAAATACTAAAAGTAGTAACTGCTTAAGGGAGCCCACCTCGCTTTTTTTGTTCTCTTTCTCTCCCTCTCTCTTTGGCTTGTATCCATTCGGCCCCATTCAGGCTACTGTTTTAAGACTTATACCCCCATCCAGGTGTCAATATTTTCCTGGCGAGCGGTAGCAAGCCAGCATATATATATTTTTTGTTTTGACAGCAAGTTAAATGTGTACATTTTTCGATAGAAATATGTCTCCGGAGAAGCCGGATTTCTCCATACAATGCTGGCTCGCTATCGCTCGCCAGGAAGAAATCGACACCTGGATGGGGATAAACGTATTAAAACAGTTGGCTGAATGGGGCCGAATGGATACAAGCCAGGGAAAGAGAGAAAAGGGAGAGAATGATAAAAACTATTTTTTTTTTACCCTCTTAACTATAATAATAATAATCGGAAAATGACTACAGGAGTTTATTCATATCATAAAACATGATATTGGTAAATTGGGTGCGAGGGTGTGGTGGCTGGAGTTGTATAGCGGTGGTGTTGGCTGTATTTATGGTTATTACAACATCATCGTCCTCGTCACCGTCCGTCAACTACATCACCAGTTCTGTGTTTGGTACCTTCATGGCAGGCAGCGGCAATGCGGTACCGCCAGAGGACGCCAGCTTCACCATAACAGTCAACACCGCATGTGAGTAATGTTTTTAACTCGCTATGGTAACCTAAAGACCCGTCACACATACACGATAGTTGATCCCGGCTGCCCCCGATTTTACCGACCATAAATTGAAATAGTGCAATAGAGACCAAAATTTTGTATTTACCCGACTGCTCCCAATTTATATATATATATATATATATATATATATATATATATATATATATATATATATATATATATATATATATATATATATATATAATTTTTTTTTTTTTTTTTTTTTTTTTTTTTAATAAGAGAAGGCAGTAGGGATAATAAATCGTGTAGGTTTGACGGGGACTTTACAATAGCACAATATACAGTATAGTAAAGACAAAAATTTGCAGATAATAATATCAGAATATAGAATAATAGAGAAAACCCCGTTGCCGTTATTCTCTCCACTTTTATGCTGGCCTATGGTCTGTTCATTCTAGGTTGGGCAGAAATCGTAACCTCTAACCTCTCATAACTCAAAAAGGACTACGGTAATCGAGCTAATACTTCTACTAAATAGGAAAACGTGGCCAGGGAATAGGTGTGGAAATTGACAGCTCATTTGCTCTAACCCTTTTTGAGTTACAGAGGTTAGAGGTTACGATTTCTGCCCAACCTAGAATGAACGGACCATAGCTCATTCAGTACCGGTGACGTCCTTTTTCATTGTATTCTGGCAATTATTAGATGACTTAATTAAACTTAGGAAGGACCTCTAACCCTTAAAAAGCTACAAACTATCTCAATTAATCCTTTTAGCCAGATCCTTCCAAAGCTGAATAACATCGTCTAATAGTTGCCGGGATATGATAAAAATAACGTCACCAGTACAGAATGTGTTACGCTGGCTAGCTTGCCAGAATGCACTCGTAACTCGCTAGCGCTCGCCAGGGCAGTGAAACGGGCTATAATAATCGTAGAACGATGTTCTTTCTTTCATAGTGTTCATGTTGTCACAGACAGATCAGTGGTGATCTTTATTCTTGTCTGTGACACTTGGAAGTATTTTATATCATTGATAGAATATAAGATGCATTGTGTGAAGTTGTAAGGAGAAAGAGAGCGAGCAGCGTGGTGGTAATATGTGCGTGTGTATGTACGTGTGCCTCCCTCGCTCGGAGGAGTTTCCCACGCTCGTGATTGGCCGGCGGGCCTGACACGTCATATGACGCCTGCTCCTCATGACGTAGTCGTCTGTGATTGGGTGCCGCTGCCTTTGTTAGTGCTGGGGGGCTCCTGCTCGCATTTCTCCTGCAGAGCTTGGCACAGCGTGCTTGGTCCTACATGTCCTTTGCAATCTGTCCCCCCATCTAACCCCCTGTACTACTATTTCTCTCTCTGAACTTCTTCTTTTTCATACTTCTCATCTTTATTCAATTACTTATCCCTTCTGGTTCTGCATACGACTTCCATAGTCGGCCAGTCGTATTACCAGTTCTCCATATATGTTTGCACTAGCTTTAGGGATTATTAGAGTCATAGTCAAATGGTATCATAGTATTGGGGTGCTTCTAATTATTGAGCTGTTCTTTCCTATTATTTAATGCTAGACAGTGGAAGGTATCTTTGGTCGTTGTCTGAGTTATGTATGTGGCAAGTCAGAGCCTGTACAACATCGACGAAGCTAGGTAGCCTGTAACCCTTGTGCATATTTTCCTTTGCGAGTGTAGCAGTATACAGGTGAAGGGCTTTTGCCTACACTTACCTGTATGCTTGCTACCTCATTTTGTTGACCTTTGTGGAGCGCCAGGGTAAGACCAGATACTTGAGATCTGGACTTACCAAGAGAGCCTCCAAGTCACTTAACGTAACATAAGGGAAATCTGTTCAAGGGGAGACAGTAGGCTACGAGCATGCTTGCGCTCTGCCTAGTTTCCTAGTACCTTTTATGCCACTGCTAGACTTTATTAGTGAGAAAGACAGCATTGTGTTTATTAACTTTAATTGTGTATGCTTTAGGAATTATTCACACCTTATTTTAGCCTAGGTTGATGCATAGTGCACAACCCAGTTTGGCTGTTACGTTGGCTAAGGAAGTACTGTTTTGAGTGGCGATTATTAGTGCTGTCACAGAGTTGTTGCACTCCCTTGTTGTATATATGTATCCTACTTTTTGGTGTATTTAAGATACATGCTTTGGTGTCCTGCCCCTGCATTATTGCTGTTCTATATTAACGAGCATCTTAGAGCATCAGACGTTTTCAGAAGATTCTTTATCCGATTGCTGTAGGACTAGACTTCCAGTGTTTTCATAGAGCATTGTAGAGTTTAGTGTTGAGTACAGACTCACACTAAAGTTAACGTAAGCATATACTCCTTTATTAAATCTTGTTATAGTTTATTCAAGCATTGTTATTACTTAAGAGCATTTTATTAACGTAAAGTACTCCTGTTGTGAGTAGGCTTTGCCGTCATCGGAAAGCCTTTGTAGAAGTGCACTAAAACCCAGTTAATTGATACCCCGTTATCCAGGAGATTAACTCTGGAGGGTTTTAAGTGTTTTGTTCACCGGCGTAATAGTTCAAGGGTTTGGAATTAGCGTACCGTTGTTGCAGATAATATATTATAGCCTATCATCTAGTCCATTCTTAAGTGCCCTTGTTTATTTCGCAGTGCCGGTCGTAACAAATGGGTCAGCATGATTCACCCAATAAGCCTCACATTCTCTTCACATGCTCAAACCCTCAGTATTCATCACTTCCCCAATTAATTCTATACCTAGTTGTGATTTTTAACTCTGCTCTTTGAAGGTCCTTTTAAGGGGGGTGACCTGCTTTTTGTTATTTCTGTCCTTTTCTCTCTTTCTCTGGCTTGTATCCATTCGGCCCCATTCGGCCAACTATTTTAAGACGTTTATCCCCATCTAGGTGTTGATTTCTTCCTGGCGAGTGATAGCGAGCCAGCATTATATGACGAAATCCGGCTTCGCCGGGGACATTTTTTTATCGAAAAATTTAAAAATTTAGCCTGCTGTCTAACAAAAATTAAAAATATGCTGGCTCGCTACCGCTCACCAGTAAGAAATTGACACCTGGATGGGGATAAACGTCTTAAAACAGTAGGCTGAATGGGGCCAAATGGATACAAGCCAGAGAAAGATAGAAAAGGACAGAACAAAAACAGGTCACCCCCCTTAAGCTGGTATCACACGAGGCTTTATCCATCAATCTTCGATGAGCAAGTTTTTTCTCGAACTACCTTTTGGTAATTTTGCATTGGGATCGGCAACTGGACGATATTTCTATGATATAAACCTTTAACTGTCTTGTTAGCGTAATGCTGGGGTCACACATTCACGTATATGCTCCCGTATGCTCCCGTACGAAGGTTTATTGGTAGTTGGCAACCGAATACGTAAAACGTAATGGCTTAGTACGCAAAACTTCAATGAAATTGTGTCTAGTCGTGGGGGTTGGTACGCATGGCGGGTGTAGCCACGCTGGTCTTGTAGGTGGTTGGTGCGGCCGAGGTTGCCCGGTATCCTTTGGATTGCGAATCGGATACGGGGCTCGTGCTCACGTATGTAAAAAGTTGGGAATGCATACGTTTTACCTGTCTACCTGCTACGTATTACGGGTGCAGCCACGTAAAACGTAGCAGCTAGGCAGGTAAAACGTAAGTTTCGTCCGCCAATCGTACAATGTTCACGTAAAACGTGAAAGTGAAAGTAAGTCCGGCCGCATCTGGCAACACCGCCACACTACGTGTTGGCGGGAAGACGCGGCACCGCTGTACGAGGGGGTATATAAGCAGCAGCGGGGGACACTCCCGTCATACCTCTCACCAAACCGGAGCAGCAAACAACAACCCTGCCACCTGCCTGACACCCTCTTCACCCTGCCCCCCTGCCCTGCTTGCCACCCTTTGCACCCTGCCCTGCCCTGCTTGTCACCCTCTGCACCCTGCCCTGCCTTGTACCATGCAGAAGAAAGGAGTGAAGAAGGTCAGGAAGGCTTCCCCTGCCACCTCGACGTCTGAAGACACTTCACCTGTTGCCCCCTCTCAGCCCGGCCCCTCCAACTCTGACCCTTCTCAGCCTGGCCCCTCGACGCCTGAAGGTGAAATTGTTCTCGACCTCGGCCCCGATAGTGGAGAGCTCGAGGTTGAAATTGATGATGAGAGTGACGAGGAAGAAGAGGAGGAAGAAGTAGAACCTGCACTTCCCAACAGCCCTGCTCCACCAAAGAAACGCCGCAGGAAGAAGACCAACGTGATACTGACGGAGGAGACGGAGAGGATGCTGGCTGAGTGGATTGAGCTGGATGCGCCTTTCATTATTGACAAGGGGGACCCCCGGCACAAGAATAAGGAACATATAGATTCTGTATGGTCGGAGAAGGCTTCGAGCATGGACCCACCAATGACCGCCTTCGAGTTGAAGACCTGGTGGGGATCTCTTCGCTCCAGGTTCGGCCGGCTCAGCAAGTTGCAGAGTGGTGATGGGGCCAAACGACTGACTGAGAGGGAGAGGTGGATCCTCAGCATATTCCACTTCATGAAGCCACACATCGTCCGTCAGAAGAAGCCCCGGTCACTTGGTATGCCTCAGGTACGTTGATATTTCTTATGTTTTCAAACCCTTCCACAGTGACAGTGTTAGTTTTAGGTTATTTTCATAATTATTTTGCTTATAATGATGCTATTATTGTGTTCAATTTATCGTGTTAAACTTCAAATATTTGTTAATGAAACGCATAATAACTCAAATCAGTTTATTCATGTTATTTTAAAGGTTACAAGGATGAATGGTTATGTTAAATTGTATTTTAAAAGTTATTTACATAAATAAATACATGTTACTAATTCTACATTCATGTCACAACAGACTGCTGCCCAGGATGCAGCACCGGCGCCTGCTGCTGTTCCTGTCCCTCACCCCACCCAAACACCTTCTGTCCCAGTCTACGAGGTGGATGAGCTCTCTGCTGGCAGTCAGGAAGAGGAGGACCCACCCCCAGCCATCGCCCAGCCTGCACGGAAGGTGAAGAAGGGAAAGCCTCCTGGTGCTGTCCCTTCGACATCAACACACGGGACCCTGGAGCAAGTGAGTAGAGAAAATCTTACATAAGAACATAAGAACATAAAAAAATGGGAGTCTGCAGAAAGCCAATTTGCCTAAGCAAGGCAGATCCCTGTCCTACACAACCCCAATTTAATTACAAAGCCCAAATATAGGGTCCACACTCTAATACCCTGAGGTTAATCTTACCAAAACGGCTAGGGATTAACGCAGGATTATGGGGGTCTGCAGAGTGCTGATTGGCCCAACCCGGCTGATCCCCCTTCACACCAAACCCCTCTCGTCCATATGCTTATCCAATTTTATCTTAAAGCTCCCTACAGTTTTACATCCCACTACAGCACTTTGTTGTTACATTGTCCATTGGTGGCACCCCATTGCAATTCCAAGCTATTATTAGATAAAGTGTTTATGTTTCCAAAGTTATTACAATAACATAAATTAATAATAATAATAAAGATGTCATGATTCCACACCATACTATCAACAATAACTTTGAACCTATTTTGTTCCCAAAATACCACAACATTTCATTGGTTAAAATAAATGTGTTGTCAAATATTAAAATATTGTGTTTCGTGTGTTTAATGTTTTATTGTTTCTTGTTCAAGGTCCTCGCGAATTCTGAGAAGCTGCGAGAGAACCTGGGTCAGGCGTTCGATGTTGTCGAGGACCAGGACCACAAATATTGGTGCTACTCCCTGGAAGGCATGGTGAAAGACTGTGTGGGGCTGCCTCCAGCTTACAACACCACACTCAAGCTAGAACTGTTGGCAGCCATCGACAGGTTCAAGGTTGCCCATGCAGAGGGACTGCCCCGGCCTGGTCCGGACCTCTTGCTGCACGCCCACAGGAGCTTTGGCTTGCCGGCGCCCCTACCCCAACCCGTGATACAGCAGCCTCCGACAGTGATGTACCAGGGCACTCCAGCAACTACCCTGCCTCCTCCCACCCTGTCGACCCAGCCTCAGCCTGGTCTTGGGGGCCTCGTGATACCTGCACACCAGGTTGCAGCCTTGAAGGCGATGTTGGTGCAACCACCTTTGACGACACCCCCTCGCAAATTCGTCCCACCTACTGCCTCCACACCCAGCCAACCGTCTTTCGACCTAGGGCAGTTTGGAAACACATTTATAGAAATGTTGACGGCTCATAAATCCCCAACACTTGTCATTCTTGGTACGTCTGTGTCTGCCATAGATCCCCTGAATGAGACACAGGAGATCCCCAAGCAGTCTTAATACCCTCTGTATATATATATATATATATATATATATCTATAAATATTAATGTGTATTTTTAAAAAATATATGTATCTGTGTAATGACGTGTGTGTTTCTATTTCCAATATTTTATCATAATTGTTGATTAATAAGATGAATTTTTTTTTTATAATGAAAGTAATGAGCATACACAATAAATAATTCATTTAAACGCAATACTGATAATATGGTTATTACTAATTTTGACAATCATTGATGGACAACTTACATTAAATAGAACATAAAGTACAAAACAAAGGTAACATGCAAAACATAGCAAAATTGAATGCAATTCGAAAGTCAAAGATGTAAAATTAAATAAGCATAGTACAATTTAAGTAAACATATTATTTAAACTACATACGAAGAACCTAAACATTAGAGAAAATGCACTTTCAAAGATACAATTACAATACAAAGCAAACTAGCAAAGCATCGATGTATTTAAAAATAAATGTAACTCACCTAAATCCGGTCATCCTGCCAAGCCACAGATCCTTGAGGGGAATTAAAGTAGGTCTTGAGGTAGTTGCGTTGAGCCTTGGCAAGCAGGGTTGCAGTGTTG
>JBAKBP010039729.1:0-14559 GCA_037953745.1 Lithodes maja | reverse complement strand
CATTCCCCAAAGTATCCAAGGCCCTTAATTTCTTAGATTTATTGCCTTGGACGACCCAATCCTGCGGCACTGGGAGTTCCCATGACAAGGTAGGTTGGGCGAGCTCTGGCTTAGTGGGGGTCAAAAGGACCCATGACTCGTCTGGTCCGTAAAGCAAGGGCATAGCTACCTTTCTGAGAGGAGCTTTGTCTAACGGGGGCGGATTGACATCCGTTATAACCCTTACATTTGAAGTGGTCAATGCCGCCGTAGCAGGCCTAGTGACCACCGATGGTGACATAGAGGGAGGGTGAGGGATCTGAGTCAAAGCAATAGAAGTCATCAGAGGCCGTACCGTAGAGCTTGTCGTGGGAGCACCCAGGTCCACCGTAGGAGTTTCCGGCTGTTGGCCAAAAAATTTAGATAATGCATTAACTAGTAGCCCATCAATTTCCTGTGCTGTGACAAATTTATCTGATGATGTACTCAATGGTGAATCAATAAGATCTTGTGCGGCGTCTAAGTCTGAACCCGACTCTTGCACTTCCATATCCGATATAATTGAAACCTCGTCTTTAACATCCTGTTCCTCCTGAGAAGATCCCACCGAAGCTGGGGTACCATCTTGTTGCCAAGATAAGTCAGGAATAGAGGATGGGATCGCCGCGTCCCGGTGGACGTCAGCCACTGTGTGAATAGTTTGAGCCGGAAGTGGGTGGTCAGACACTGGTCGAGAATAACGCCAAACACCTAGGCCTTGGCCTACACTCCCTTGGGAGTCTGAAACACTCTCAACCACTGAGCTCCCTGAACTCTCGAAATCCAGGGTTAAAATGCTAATAGGTAAAGCCTCTTTAGGCACCGGCACTACACTGGACCCCTGAGACCGAACACTAGCTCTGTCCGGGGTAGAGGTATGACGAGAAGTACTAGATTCTTGCGAATGTCGGGAGGCCTTTCTATCATGGGAATCCTTTCTGGAAGATTTATGGCTGCGGTGTGACCGTGAACTACTCGTTGATTTGGAGGATTTATCGCCGTGACCACTGGTGGAACCTTCCGTCTTACTCTTCTTACTCGATGGTGAAGAGGCAAGACTGGGTGGCTGGTGTCTAAGTGGTGACCTAGACCGAGATCTCGCCCGAGACGAGGAGGCTGCCGCCGGGGGTGTAGGCTCACGTTGACGTTTCGCAGGAGATGACACAGAACCCTGTCCAGTCTCCGCCGGCTTACGGATAGGTACTCGAGAGGAACGTTTAGGGGGAGGGTGCTCGATTAGAAGCCTATCCCAAAGTGGGACGTTGTCACATTGAAGCGACTTATGAGCCACAATAGTAGTATAAGCTGCCATTTGTTGCCTAACTTCTCGTAAGGCGACCGCTGCGGTCTTATCATTATCTTTTAATACTTTGATACCGAGTTGGGAGCAAAAGGAACAGTTGCGCATCACCCACAGACCCCTTGAACGGTCTAGACATTTAACACACTTAATACAAAGAGTGTGCGCAAAAAGAGGGATACCAGCACAGGTTGGAGTAATGCATAACGCAAAAACTGGGGCAAAGGTAGCCATGACGGAGACTGGTGGGAAAACTACTGCAGGTTCTGTATTGGTCCGCCGGAGCCCAGCCCTGGAAAAAAAGAAAATTTCCAGGAATTAATGCTCATAAGGTTAACCCAACATGTTCGCACACAAGTGTTAATAACCCGCCGGGTAACGAGACGTAATGTCACAACGATCACAGCACGTTACGCGGCGGGGTTCTATAAAGATTTCCGAATATCTAGACATGTCTTAACCCGGGAACTGCGGGGAGACTCTTAAGAGTTCCCCCGGCGGACTGCGGGGAGACTCTTATGAGTGAGTGAAAAAAAAAAATCAACTTTTGACATCAAATTTATTTTTTATTTTTTATTTTTATTTTTTTATTTTTTTATTTTTTTTGGGCCCCTGGGCCATGCAAAATCTCAGTCCTCTACCTCCCCTCCTTCCCCACTTTCCTCCTCTCCTTCAGTTATCACCTATTTTCCCTGTTATTCCCTTATTCTGAGGTATATTTTCGTGCTAACATTAGCGAGTTGCAAGTAGGGTGTTGTCATCACTGATGGCAAGCGAGTGCAAGAGAGAGAGAGAGAATATCGATCGACTGTGTCTCAGTGGCCTTGGGGGAAATTGGCGGGAAAGCAGTTTGCCTCACCCATACATTATACAACTCGCGGGCTATATCTCCGATTTTGACCATCCAAACGCTGTTTTCACTCGTTTTATTGTTGTTTCAGGTTAATACCTTTATAATCAACCCATAATAGGCGCATATGGATAAGTATTAATGCTATTAATGGCACAATGAAAATTTAGTGACGGAAACACCTCAAATACGTCAGCACAGGGGGACGTTTCCAATTACCCCCATGCGCACTTCAGAGGTTAAGAAAGTTAAGAATACCCTCTAACATAATAAAAAAGACCAGTATGGCGTTTATAAACATAGTCTTTCTGGTGGTGACTGTTTCAAGATTCAATTTTGGAAAACAACCCCCCACAAAGATGCCGGCCCCTGAATTATTGTGCAGAATAACACTGGGCAGGCTGATACGAGATCTGACTTCTAACGAATTGTCATATAGATCGCCGTATGTTGAAGGCGGCGATACACTAATCGTATCTCTCAATTATTTGGTTAACTAAATTGAATTGTAAATTCCTTATTTCCTCCTTCCAGGAGCACCCGCCGGTTGTGAAAAACTTATAAAAAGAGGTTAACCCTAATTGAACCTTCGATCGCCGTATATGTGAAGGCGGCGATACATATAGTATCACTAAATGGACTGGTTAACTAAACTGAATTACCAATTCGTTCATCCCACCTTACCAAGGTGCACCCGCCGGGTGAGATCTGATGTTTAATCGTTAACCCCACAAGTTCCTATCCCCACTTCTTTGTAAAAGATCGCCGGGGAGGAAAGCCCACAACAACAGCTAGGTTTTTCCTTTGGTTTGTAAAACCGGGTAGAAAAACTTCATAACATATGTCCGCATGAACAATGTTAGATGGGTACAGCCATTCCGCCGGGAATCAAAGGGAGCCTGAAACAGGCACCATCACAGAGACGCAGTCCTGGAGAGCCACAGACACCAACTCGCCGGGGACACAAGCCTGTTTTTGAAACCACGCGTGGCCAAAACACGGCTCTCGGCCGGGGCTTTCAAGGTGTAACCGAGAAAAAGCCGCCGGAAAGTAACCCACCACGTCCAGAAACCATCTGAACGCACATAGGACCCGAGAGATAGCCAAAACACAACTAACCTAGGGCCCACAAACATAATCCGTGGAATTAGCCAATACACAACTAATCCAGGAAACAAAAATAGTCCGTGGAATTAGCCAATACACAACTAAACCAGGAAACACATGACACAGTAGTACATATTTATAAATAAATCAATAACACTTGTACATGTGGCAAAGCTACGAGCGGCTGGCTAGGCCTAGGCAGACGGCACAAAAACGTTGAAATATAAACAAAAAAAATATCACAACAGGAAACACCGCCAACACACCACTGTAGCAATAACTTCCGGCAAAGGGAAGACTGACTCGGGGCCCAGAAAAAACTTCACTAAGTGAAGAAAAATACGCTGGGAACGTCATCAGCAAAACAACCGCTACCTCATCAGAAAGATAGAAGGCAGCCAAAAGCGCGTAATGAAAGCCGCCTGCATCACAACCTAACTAACTGTGAAAAAGTTCACACGTCCAAAACAGGACCACGAGGGTACATCCGAAATAGATGCC
Source organism: Lithodes maja (assembly GCA_037953745.1). Lineage (NCBI taxonomy): Eukaryota > Metazoa > Arthropoda > Malacostraca > Decapoda > Lithodidae > Lithodes > Lithodes maja. Next base: position 10,783 of record JBAKBP010039729.1, on the reverse strand, counting down.
CCAAACACACGACCCAAAATACACTGCTATGCGGGCAACCAGCCCAGGACACTCCTGCTACGCATATCCTAACCTTACTCGATACATCCCGGAGTAAACAAATGAGAAAAAACTCACTAGGGACGCAGCAAATGCGGAACCAGCGGAGCGTGGGGAGACACGTCCGGGCGGGGTGAGCGCAGAGCAGAGAAGGAAGAATGACGCCTGAATCAGCGTCTGGTCAAAGATCCACATAAGTACATCCACGATATGATGGAAAGCTTATTGGATAGTTATTCTTATTTTCTTTTTGTTTTTATTTTTTACGAAGTGTTTTCGTAGTGAGAACCCAATTCATAATGACTGAAGCCATGAGTGAGGTCGCGTGCGCTCATGATGAAGGCTCCTCAGATTTTAAATGCTCTGCGCGGTAGATTCAAACTACGGCGGATTAGTGTTTGAAGAGGATGCCTTATGTAATAGGCATGTTCGTCAATGATGGAGGGGCCACTAATAAATTAGGAGACATTCTGGAGGAACAACAAGAACCTGTTCGCAAACTTTGTGAACTGGACACTGTGGGTATAGAAGCAGATCTTCCCATCCCTGAAGACATCTTAACATATAACCACTACCTAGACACAGTTGAGTATAAGGATGGCCAGTACTGGGTAGGACTTCCATGGAAGATAAATGCCCCTGAATTACCAACTAACTACCAGAGTTCAAGATGTCAACTGAATAAAATGATGGAGAGGTTGCGTCAACATCCTGAACGACTGGAAACTTATCATAAAATAATTCAGGAGCAGTTGGAAAATTACTTTATATTGAGGAGGTCCCAGGTGAAATAAACCATAAAGAGGGTCATTACCTTCCTCATCATGCTGTAAGTAAGGACTCCAGTACTACCCCCATCGAGTGGTATTTAACTGCAGTTCTCGAGCAGCGAAGAATGAAGCAAGTCTAAATGATTATCTCTATGTAGGACCAAATCTGACTGAAATACTGGGTGATGTACTCTTAATTTTAAAATTCAGGACAAAGAGATTCGGGTTTGTGGCGGATATCTCCAAAGCCTTTTTGAGAATAGGGTTAAAGGAGCAGGACTGCAAATTCACAAAGTTCCTTTGGCCTGAAGATCCTTTTCAGCCTGGTGGTCGGATAAAAGAATACCGCTTTCGGTCAGTGTTATTTGGTTCCTGCTCTAGTCCTTTCTTGTTGTGCAGCACTTTGAGATATCATTTCCAGAAGACAGAGAAACCGGAAATGGGTCAACTGTTTTAAATGGATAATCTTCAGGGTGTTGCCGACAGTGGAGAAGAAGTGATTGAAATCTACAATTTGGCAAGGCAAGAATGTAATAAAGCCAATATGCCACTACAAAGTTGGAATTCAAACTCCCAGGTAGTTATTTTCACGTTTTTTTTTAACCAGGGTGTTTTTTAAGGATGAGATCTGTGCAGCATGTGAGGAGGTGTGTGGAGTGAGGAGAAGAGGGAGGGGAGTGAAAGGTACAGCATGGTGGACAGAAGAGGTAAGAATAGCTGTGGAAGAAAAGAAGAAAGCATATAGAGAGTGGTTGGGTAGTAGAGGGAATGAAGATTTCGAGAGACAGAAACGAGCGAGGTACGTGGAGAGTAAGAGGGTGGTGAAGAGAGTAGTGAAGGAAAGTAAGAGAAGAGTAGATGAGGAATTTGGAAGGAACCTGAGTGTAAAATGGAGGGAGAGTAAGAAACTGTTCTGGAAGGAAGTCAAGAAAGTTAGGGAATGTAACAAGGGAAACAGTAAGGGTGTGAAAGATAAGAATGGGAGAATGCTAGCCGAGAAGCAAGAGAGAGTCGAAAGATGGAGGGAGTACTTCAATGAGTTGCTAAATGTAAGGAATGAAGAGCCAGCAAACATAGCTGGATATGGTATGGGAGGGAGAAGAAGAGAAGTAGTGGAGGAGGAGGTGGGGATCAGGTCAGAAGTGTGGGAAGCCATGAAAAGAGTGAAGTTGGGGAAAGCACCAGGAACAGATGGAGTGTGTGGGGAAATGTTGAGGTATGGTGGTGAGATAGTGATCGAATGGGTATGGAAAATGTGCAAACTAGCATGGGAGAAGGGGAGTGCACCCAATGACTGGAAGACTGGCATAATATTCCCCCTATATAAGGGCAAAGGGGAAAGAGGAGTGTGTGGTAACCACTGAGGAATATGTCTTCTAAGCGTAGTAGGGAAGGTATACAGTAGGGTAGTGATTGAGAGATTGAGAGTGAGAACGGAGAAATGGATAGGCGACGAGCAGGGAAGTTTTAGGAAGGGAAGAGGATGTGTAGATCAGATTTTTACCCTGAATTGTGTTGTGGAGAAATATCTGGAGAAGAAACAAAAGGTGTATGTTGCCTTTAAGGACTTGGAGAAGGCCTATGACAGAGTGGATAGAGAAGGTTTGTGGAAAGTACTTAGAATATACGGAGTAGATGGCAAGTTGCTGAAAGCAGTGAAGAGCATGTATGAGGGTGCAAAGGCGGCAGTATGTGTGGAGAGTGAGCAGAGTGAGTTCTTTGACCTGAATGTTGGTTTGAAACAGGGGTGTGTGATGTCCCCGTGGTTGTTTACTGTATTATATATGGATGGAGTCATGAAAGAAATACTATCAAGAGCAGTGGATGTTGGTGTATCGCTGAAAAAGGAGGGAATTGAGTGGAAGCTACCTATACTGCTGTTTGCGGATGATACAGTTCTGATGAGTGATAATGAATGGGAGTTGCAGGGTCTGGTAAATGAGTTTGGAACAGTGTGCGAAAAACGGAATTTGAAGGTAAATGTGGGGAAGAGCAAGGTTATGGTCTTCGAAAGGGGTGAAGTCACAGAGTGTGAGGTGAAGCTGAACGGTCAGGCTATGGAGATCGTCGACTCTTTTAAGTATCTGGGCAGTGTGTTGAGTAAAGATGGGACTATGGATGAAGAAGTGCGGGAGAGGGTACAACAGGGGAAGGGTTGTAGGAACGCTGAAAGCAGTAACAAGAAATAGGGTGGTCAGTATGGAAGTGAAGAAGTCCTTGCATGACAGTGTGGTAATCCCGACACTGACTTACGGAAGCGCAGCATGGACGCTGGTTGAGAGACTCAAACCAAGAGTGAGAGCAGTGGAAATGAATTACTTAAGAAGTGCGTGCGGAATTACATGGAGGGATAGACAGACTAATGAGGAAGTAAGGAGGAGGTGTGGTGTGGAGGTAGATGTGCTGGAAAGTGTGAATAGGAACAACTTGAGATGGTTCGGCCATATGGAACGTATGGAAAGCGAGAGAATGACTAAGAGGGTGTACGAGAGCGTGGTGGAGGGACAGAGAGGGAGAGGTAGACCGAAAGAAAGGTGGAAGAATGGAGTGAGGAAGTATATGAACGAAGGCGGTGCTGGTTGGGGGAGGGGCGTCGACTGACTGGGGACAGAGGTGCATGGGGGCAGTTCGTTCGTGGCCACCCCTTCGGGGATCACGGCATCGGGCAATAGATAGATTGATTCTCTTATTTTTAATTAGATACATTTTTTTTTTTTTTTTTTAAATTATTGGTTACTTCCACTGAAATGGCAGCAAGCAAGCAGAGTTGCAGTTGCAGGAAGGTTGTGGGCAAGGCCAAATTGCTGGGCTGCTACTTGTGTGGTACATATTTTCACGTCAACTGTATAAATGTTGATGATGAGCACCTCAGAGTACTTGCAAAGAAGAAACCTGGATTTAAATGGCATTGCACTGTTTGCGATACCACCCCCCTGGCTGCTAAGGACGCAGCAATTAGTCAGCAGACCTTGGATGACCTGAAGGCTGCCCTAGTTGGTGAAGTGAAGACTACCATTGTAAACGAAGTGAAGGGTGCCCTTGCTGCGGTGGCCGTGGAGATAGAGAGTATTGGTGACAGAATGGATATCCTTGAGACTAAAGTTGCTGCCCCCGACATTCCCTTGTTTGCCAAGATAGTTCAGCAAACATTTGAAGAGACCAAAAAGGAGCCGACCAAACGCACCACTGAGGTGGTAGATGGTGGAAAGAAAAAAACTGTCTGGGACCATCAGGTCCTGGTAGTGAAGCCAAAAGACCGATCCTCCGAGCCAGTAAGCCCACCAGATACAAAGGCAATCGAGACTGCTTTAGATTCGGTTCCGGTTAACAAGTTAACAAAACTGATTCAGGTGTACTGGTGGTACAACTTCCATCAAAGAAAGCCAAGGAAGACGCAGGAAGGGCCATCAATCAGTGCTTGGGGGTGGACAGTGCCTTCAGTGTCTCCGAACCAAAGAAGATGCTGCCAAAAATGACTCTGGTAGGCATTGCTAATGACACAGGATAATGAGATCATTCCCAGCATCCTCAACAAGAACCCAAGAATAAAGTCCCTGGTTGACGTCACGATGGCTTAGCTATGAATTTGCTATTCACCAAGCAAAAGAGTGATGCACACACAAAGACTGCGGTAGGAAAAATGTCACCTGAAATACGCTCTTCCATTGTGGATGATGGCAATTCTGTGTAAGTTGGACTTGTGAGATGTCGTGCTTTCGATCGCTTCTGGGTAACACAATGTTACCATTGCCAGGGCTTTGGCCCTACCAGTGACAGGTGTTATCGGAAAAATGAGAATCCAAAATGCAACTTCTGTGCCGGTACTCATAACTCAAAAGACTGCACCAACAAGACTTCCCCCAAATGTATAAATTGTATGAGCTCCACATCAGTTACGGAGCCGCCAAATCATTTCGCCTCAAGTAGAAATTGTCCTCTAATGACAGCCCAGAGAAATAAAGTTATTGAAAATACCAATTTTGTAGGTTCAAAAAACTGAAAAATGCACAAGGGAGCCGGTTGAAACTGGGTCTGTTGAATGTTCGTTCCTTGCATAACAAAATGGATCATATTTGTGAGATCTTGGATGAACGTAACCTTGATGTATTATGTCTCACTGAGACCTGGTTGTTCGAGTCAGATCTGAATATTATCCAGGCGGCATTGCCTAAAACCCATTCCATAATAAATGTTCCAAGGCCTAGGGGAGATCATCCGGGTGGTGGAGTGGCAGTTGTCTACTCCACATCTCTGGTGAATATCTTGCAAATAAGCCATAACCCAGCCCCTCTTTATTATGAACTGTTGGAAGTGGAAATAAAACTCCATCAACAAAGTCTAAGAATGGTAGTTGTCTATAGGCCTGGCCATTGTGGCACAGATAGGGTTTTATGGAAGAGTTTGGGCAGTTTCTCGAGGAATTTTCTGCTAAAACCGGAAGACTTTTGATATGTGGAGATTTTAATTACTGGGTTGACAGCCCTCATTTGAAGCCGTTCTCCCATGAGTTCCTTGAGTTGACTGATCAGAACAATTTTGTAAACCATGTGTCCCACCCAACTCTATCTTAGGACACACCCTTGACTTGGTTCTCTCTCCTGTGGGTTGTGGTGGTGTTCTAGATGTTGATGTTGAGAATGCTGACCCTGATACCTCTGATCATGCTTTACTTTCATGATTACTTTCAGCTTTGATTTCCCTAAGCCACTCACACATGAAAAAGTAATCAGATTTAGAAATTATTAAAATACAGACCAAAATTTGGCTAGCAGGGAAGTAAAACAGTACTTGGGAAGTATTGATACTTCCAACCTTACTTCAGATGAGCTGGTGGAGGTACATAGAAATGCACTTAAATTAGTGTTCAATCATCACTGTCCAGAAGTAGAGAAGAAAATCATAGTACGAGATGATTCACCCTGGTATAGCACTCAAGTTAAATTTCTTAGAAGAGCGCGTAGAAGAGCTGAACGTGAATGGCGGAAAAATAAAACAGACTCTACATGGTTGCAATATCTGTCAGCCTGAAGAGCCGTGGTCCACACAATCAAAGATGAAAAGAAAGTGTATTATCAGGGAAAAGTTGACTCATGTGGTAACGACCAGAGGAGGTTGGCTTCAATTGTAAATAGTTTACTTGGAAAAACAAGAGTCAGCTTAAGACCTTCTGTACCCGATGCCGAGTTGGCTGCCAACTTTGTGGCATTTTTTGCTGGCAAGATAACTCGCATAAGACAGGAACTGGATGATGCTTCTGTTGGTGAAGAACTTTTAGTTGTACTCCAACCCCGACACATTCCTAATAATGTTCTCTCATCCTTTCACTCAGTAGAGGTGGACATGATATCGTCCTACATAAGAAACCTCAATAAAACATTTTGCCCGTTGGATCCCATAAATGTTTCCAAGCTACCAAGAGTCTATGATCACACAGTTGAGTTTATTTCCAAAATAATTAATAAGTGCTTCTCTGAAGGTAACTTCCCAGTCTGAAAAGCATGCACTACTCCGACCTAGTCTAAAGAAACCTGGACTTGATGTTGAGAACATGTTGAACTATCGTCCTGTCTCCAACCTGTCCTTCATCTATCTATCGCCTGACGCCGTGATCCCCAAAGGGGTGGCCACGAACGATCCTTCCACCTCTCATTCGGTCTACCTCTCCCTCTCTGTCCCTCCACCTCGCTCTCGTACACCCTCTTAGTCATTCTCTCGCTTTCTATACGTTCCATATAGCCGAACCATCTCAAGTTGTTCCTTTTCACACTTTCCAGCACATCTACCTCCACACCACACCTCCTTCTTACTTCCTCATTAGTCTGTCTATCCCTCCATGTAACTCCGTGCGCACTCCTTAAGTAATTCATTTCCACTGCTCTCACTCTTGGTCTGAGTCTCTCAACCAACGTCCATGCTTCGCTTCCGTAAGTCAGTGTCGGGATTACCACACTGTCATGCAAGGACTTCTTCACTTTCATACTGACCACCCTATTTCTTGTTACTGCTTTTAGCGTTCCTACAACCCTCTTCCCCTGTTGTACCCTCTCCCGCACTTCTTCATCCATAGTCCCATCTTTACTCAACACACTGCCCAGATACTTAAAAGAGTTGACGATCTCCATAGCCTGACCGTTCAGCTTCATCTCACACTCTGTGACTTCACCCCTTTCGAAGATCATAACCTTGCTCTTCCCCGCATTTACCTTCAAATTCCGTTTTTCGCACACTGTTCCAAACTCATTTACCAGACCCTGCAACTCCCATTCATTATCACTCATCAGAACTGTATCGTCCACAAACAGCAGTATTGGTAGCTTCCACTCAATTCCCTCCCTTTTCAGCGATACACCAACATCCACTGCTCTTGATAGTATTTCTTTCATGACTCCATCCATATATACAGTAAACAACCACAGGGACATCACACACCCCTGTTTCAAACCAACATTCTAATATTAGAAAGATATTAGAGCGTGCAATACTTGACCAATTGCAACCACTACTTCAGCAGAATGAAACTATCGCAATTTTTCAGTCTGCTTACCGACAGCATCATTCAACTGAAACAGCATTGATTAGGGTACATAATGATCTAGTTGAGAACATTTGCAATGGTGTGGCCTCACTATTGGTCTTGCTTGATCTCTCTGCGGCCTTTGACACAGTGGATCACGAGTTGCTATTGAGTGATCTTTACGATTGTGGTGTGCGTGACTCTGCTCTCTTTCTTCTTGGGTCGTACTTGTCAGGTGGATCCCAGAGTGTGATGGTAAATCAAATGGTCTCGGACTCGACACCCCTGCAGCATGGTGTTCAGTTTTAGGTCCTATCCTATTCATAATTTATATCAGCAGTTTGTCTCTTCTGCTTCGTGCACATAATGTCACCTTTCACTTTTATGCAGATGACACCCAGATTTATGTGAGAATCACAAATATAGTTGATATACGGAGTAAGATGGAATTGTTGATGTCTGATATCAAGAAGTGGATGAGAGCGAGAAAACTTAAACTAAATGATGTTAAACTGAAATTCTCATCATCCGAGGAAATAGGAGAGCTGATGATATAGTAGGTGCCCTCTCCATCAATGTGGGTGGATCCCAGCTGTGACCGGTCAACTCTGTTCAAAATCTTGGTGTATATGTGAACTCCCGATTAGATTTCAAAGCATGTAAACCAGATAGTTAAAAGTTGTTACTTGCACATCAGAAATCTCTATTTGGTGAAGCCGTTTATAACCAGACGTTGCCTCCTGACGTTGGTTCACTCATTGGTCTTCTCTCGCGTTGATTATTGCAATGCCCTGTTGGTGGGTCTTCCAAATTATATTTTAAAGAAAGTTCAGTCTGTTGTAGTTGTTGTTGTTGTTTTTCCCCAAGCTGCCTGGCCGAACAGCCCCAAGGCCCGAGCAAGGCCAAGGCCACAACCGAGCGCGCCCACAGAACCCTCCCTGCCGACCACAATAAAGCCTGGGTGACCGAAGCCACTCCATGGCGGGGAGCCGAGGAGGGCGCGGAAACGCCCGGGAAACCAAAGCCCCACCCAGGGCCCTGTGCCCCTCAGCAATTATGAAGAGAAAGTTGAGGGGCAAAGGAAAGATGTGACGCTTTGGCTTCCAATCTTGGTAGATTAGGAGGTCAATCCACGCAAGAGACGCCGTCACTTGAGATCTAGAAAATATATAAGTAAAAGGAACAGTCAGAGTAAGCTATGGGTATGGCAGAGATCGCTCAGTTCTCACTCTGATAGACCAGCCCATCACCACAGTTCAGTCTGTTCTTAACAGGGCCGCAAGACTCATTTTTGGTGCTCCACCTAGAACTCCTACTACATCTCTTCACATAGAACTGCACTGGCTGCCAGTAAGAGCAAGAATAGAATTTAAGTTGTGTTTGGTGACTTTTAAGGTTCTCAAATTTGGTGAGCCTAGGTACCTTGCGGAGCTGCTCAGGCATCCACCGGCACGCCATGGTGTAGTTGTGCGTCATGGCAATGACCCTTTTCGTCTTGATGAACCAAGGGCTTTCCAGCAGTCTTCTTTCTTTGAGAGGTCATTCTCCTACATGGCTCCGAGGTTGTATAACAGGTTGCCGCTGTCCATGAGACAACTGAGTTCTGTTGAATGCTTCAAAAGACAACTTAAGACTTTTCTCTTTGAGAGAAGCTATGATCTTGAGAGAGGTGTCATGATAGATGGCTATAGAGTTTAGGCTATTTTGCCACTGCTAGTGATTGTTAAATGTGTGTTGTATATAAGCTTTCTTTTGATGCATTGATTTTGTTCTTTTTTCTTTCTCTTTCCGAGCGCTAGTAAATTCTTCTGAAAAATTGGCGCTTATGAGAAACAAGTAACATGCTTATTATTATTATTATTTATTCTTTTGGACCAGATAGGAGGAGACTATCCTGACTACCAAATACCAGAATGTCAACCAGTACTAGGATTACAGTGGAAAACGACTACTGATGAGATGTCTCTAAAGCCCCTCAAGTTTCCCGATGTAAAACTCACAAAACGCACATTCGTAAGTCAGGTCTCTATGATGTTCGACCCATTGGGCATATTTAGTCCCATATCAATTAAAGGGAAGATTTTAGTTCAGGAAGCCTGGAAAGAAGCACTGAGTTGGGATACTCCATTACCTGAAAAATATACAGAAGAGTGAAACAAATTGCAGGTGGAATATGAAAAGGTGTCATCAGTCAAGTTTCCTAGAAGATGTGATCCTATCTCTGATCATGAGTGTGCTCAATTGCACATATTTTGTGATGCCTCATCTAAGGCGTATGGTGCAGTAGCTTATTGTGTCACTGAAGTCCGATCTACTTTGATTATGTCCAAATGTTATTATGTTATGTTATGTGTAATTATGTTAATGAGGTGGATATGAGACAGCAGTATTGTGAGTATTTGTGCATTGAAGTAAAATGTGCAAGAGGATCAATTCTAATTGCCTCTATATAATTAGAAGCCCAAATAATAGTAGGGAAGAGGATGATAACCTACTGAAAGCAATGGAGGAAATAGATAATAGAGAGAACAAATATAAGATTTTGATTGGAGATTTCAATTTGCCAAGGATCAACTGGGCAAATTGTACTACTGTACTCCAGCGGGACAGTGTAGCCTGGAAAACAAGTTTATAGAGAAAGTGAGAGATTGTTTTTTAACGCAATATATTACAGAGATGACAAGATATAGAGATGGGACGCAGGGGAGTGTACTTGATTTGATTTTTAGCAATGAGGAGGATATAGTGGAACATGTCAATGTGGATAGCCCTATAGGTCGTAGTGACCATGCCTGTACAAGCTTTAGTTGCAATATTAAAACAGAGAGGGATAATAGAAGCAATACAAAAATATTCATGTATGATAGAGCAGATTATGAGCTGCTGAGACGGTGTTTGGACATTGACTGGGGGGAATACTTGAACGGTGAAGATGCTGAAGGAATGTGGAGGAAAATTAGAGTCAAACTGGAGAATGCTGTATCCAAAAGTGTACCAGTAAGGGAATATAAGGATAAAACAAAATTGAGGAAAAGAACGAACCCAGAATTGCCAATGAAAAGAAAGCTTTGGACATTGATTAGAAGAAAGAAACGATTGTGGGAAAGACTAAAATTGTTAAAAAAGAACAGGGGGTCTTGTATAGAAGCTAAAGAAGTGGATATGGAACGCAGACAAATAAACAATAAAATAAGGTGGGAGACAAGGAGGGGGGTGAAGGAGAGGGAGAGAGAGATTGCTAGAAATGTGAAGGATAATCCAAAAATATTCTGGAAGTACATTCAGGAAAAGTTAACAAGAAGAGTAGGGATCCCAGAGCTGGTAGGGGGGTTGGATGATGGGAGTAGAGCGGAGACTGATAAGGAGAAAGCAGAGATGCTGGGGAAATACTTTGGGGGGGTACTAACAGTGGAGTCGGATGATGCAGTGCCTACTATTCCCATCAAACAGGCACCGGCAC
>JBAKBP010039728.1:0-14563 GCA_037953745.1 Lithodes maja | reverse complement strand
ACTATATGCTCCAGACAACAAAAGCACCAACGCCCTACAGAGTTATCGTCTATGGTAACGAGGTACCTTAACTCGGCGAAAGTGTACAACAGGGGTAGGCTATGAGGCTAAACTCCCTCAGACATTTATAGGTTACGTTATTACTAAAGAAATGCAATACTCAAGAAACTACGTTAATATTAAGCCTCTAATAATGTAGAATAGAAGCAGGCTAAAGGTATGACAGTGAAATGCTAAATGACAAATGTACACGCCTACTTGAAAGCGCGTGCACTAGAATAACTGTCCCCTACTAACATGCACTAGCATGTAGCATACAAGATGTTCATGATCCAGTAGATACCTAATAATACACATGGAAGGAACATAAATAGTAGTCACTTATTATAATAATGAATCTATACTTGGAATAACTAAAAGGTTGCAGGCAACAGTACTGCGCCGGTAGCCTACTACCGCATAGGCTACTTCGCTTCTCTCACTCTGTCTCCCCTCTGAGTCCGTATGCGCCCTACGCAATAGAACTCCGGACACAGCAGCAAAACGACAGTGCAGTTAATTGATACATGAAAGTATTAATAGTGTTGTCTTGTGTGTGAGTAATGTGTATTGTAAAGTGTTACATACATAAACTTAAAGAGAGCTGCAATGCATAGTAAAATAAAGATATATCCCACTCATCATCCCCATGTGTTCTAGCTAGCAGGCCAAGTCACAGGAACAACGAGTCCCAGCACCGAAAGCAAGAACCCAGGAAAAGACTGTAGAGAACACAAGGACAGATAAATTACGTTACTCTACTATACCGGCACTACGAGCGAGCTGTAGTCTCTGGTACTACACTCGCTCCTGGCTCGGTATGCAAATCAAGGCTAAGTCCTCGCCCCTCTACAGACAACTCCTGGGCATGGTCGGGCTCTTACACATGGCACCAGTCTAGTCACAAATCGGATGATGAGCGGGGCATATAACTCGTGAACATGTAGAACGTTCACCAACTATCCTCATCAAGAAGATCGCTGTTCACATTAACCCCTTAAATCTAATACATGTAAATATATGCTTGTCCTAAGAGTAATACGAGAGGTGAGTGCTGAAACTCCTTTAGGACCTCAAGGGAAGGTTATGCATTTAAATAGAGAGAAGAATGAAATGAGAGTAATGTCGTCAGAGAGAAAGAGTGCAACCGTGAGAAATTGGGAGAGAGGGCAAGGGATGTTAGAATCTCAAAGGTTCTAGGCAACCTGATCATGGAACACACAGCGAGCCTCCAAGCAATGTGCTGTACGACAACATGGGCAGCCCAGGCAGCATAGGCAGGCGGCAATGGACTACCAACCCTGTCGCGCCTAGCTATAAGCGCAAGGCTGCCAACCAGTCCATACGTCTGGCAACCACCCCCCTGGCAGCGTGGCGCGTTGCTACCCTCTCGCTCTGAAGACTAACTCACTCTCTCTCTCTGAACTCCCATTGTCTTATCTATCAACTTCTCTATTGATACTACATATTAAATGGAAGGTCTCGACATGGCTTAAAACAAAACCCACCACTGGTTAGCACATGACGAGACCTTTGCAGAGATACAAAGAACATAGTTATAAGTTGTCACACTCAATATACATAGCTGCTGACGGTAGCCAGCACGGTACAGTGGTACGGGCGGTACAGTGGAGTACCAAGGAGTACAATCAGGTTGCGTTGCCACGCACTGGGTGCGTCACAATATATATATATATATATATATATATATATATATATATATATATATATATATATATATATATATATATATACCAATTAGTGTATTCTGTATCTTAATGGTTGTTTTATGTGGATGAGGGAGACAAAAGGAAGAACTACCTGTGACGAGTGCCTCCCCCAGAGTTGAAAGAGTGACAGGGCCAAAATCAAGGAACGCTCGAGCCAAAATGCCTGGGCACACGGAGTTTGAAGCAATTTAAGTCATAGGATGAGGGAAAGACTGATTCTGGTCGAGAGTTCCAGAGCTCAGCTGTTGAATAGAAGAAAGATTGGGAATATCGTTTCACTCTTGGGTTGGAAAGTTGCACAGAGTAGAGCTGGAATTGTGTTGCAAAGCGGGTGCTACGTTCCCTACGTAGAGGAGGTGATATGCACTGAGAGAGCTCCGAGGAACACGGAGTATTGTAATAGCTGTAGAATAGCGAGAGAGATGCAACATTGCGGCAAAGAGAGAGAAATTGCAAAGAGTCGGTGAGTGGACGGGCGTTAATGATACGAAAGGCTTTACTTTCTACTTTGTCTAGGAGTGGAGTGTGAGAGGATCCTCCCCACACATGTGAACAATACTCAATACAAGGACGCACTGTGCCTCTGTACAGAGCAAGAAGCTGCACAGGGGTAAAGAACCCCTTGAGGCGGTTGAGCACACCCAGCTTCTGGGAGGCTGCCTTAGCAAGACTGGTAATATGGTCCTTCCAAGTGAGAGCAGAAGAAAAAGAGACACCGAAAATATTGAGAGAAGATGAAGGATTGATTTTTTGTATTGTTGAAGAATAAGGGATAGTCCTCTGGAGGTTCCGGATAGGTAGTAAGATGGAGAATTTGGGTCTTGGAAGCATTAAATGCAACAAGGTTTTATCTACCCCAATTGGAAATAGTGTTTGTTTTTGAAGGACGGCTGGCTGGGGCGTTCAGGAAAACTAATTGAGTAGTGTGGTTCCATGTCATCTCAACCAGTAGACCATTTCAACCAGTAGCTCTCAACCAGTGCCAAATTAACCCAGACCAATCAAACCAGTGCCAAAATATAGTACTAACCTAACCTAACCTAACCTAACCGTATTGGTTGATTAGGTACTGGTTGAGAGCTACTGGTTGAAATGGTCTACTGGTTGAGTTGACCGGTCACCGAGTAGTGTAAGGTAGAGTCATCTGGCGTATGAATGGATGGGACATGATGTACAGTTGAGATCATTTATGAAAATTAGAAGGAGAATAGGAGATAGGACAAAACCCTGAGGAACACCGGAGTTGATAGGATGAGGAAGTGAGCGATGGCCGTCCACAACCGCAGCTATGGAACGGCTGAAAAGGAAATTAGAGACAAAGGCACAGATGGAGGGATAGAAACAGAAGGAGGGTAGTAAAATACTGCGAAAACGCCAACAAGAGGCATCGCCCGTACCCCAGAAGAAGGCGAAGATGAATACTCCAAGCCGACGAGTCGCGGCACTGGATCAAGTCACGCCGGAACAAGGACGAAAGAGCTCACCAACGAGTCAGCACCCCAACACACCAGGTCGGAACATCAAGCATAATACACCCACGAAGAGGAGGGTATTATTTAGCCAGCCATTCTTAAGCCGGTTGAACTCACTTCCTTGCAATTGTATTTTCTTTTAAGTAATGTTATCATAACCCTGTATACCCAAAAGTAAACAAACATTATGATCACCCATGTATTCTTGTGTTATCTGTTCTCCCTAACTCACAATATACTCACGGGAGAATGGAGAAGTAGTAATCCATGTATTCTTGTGTTATCTGTTCTCCCCAACTCACAATATAGTCAGGGGAGAATTAAGAAGTAGTAATTAAGAGAAAACGCGTATCTTCACTACAGAAGAAATCAATGCCAGATGAAACCATTATATGCCTGTATGAAAACTATGTTATGCAATAAGATGTGAACCTATACTTCAATAGACCCTGGAACCTTGTTTTTCCACACATATATACACATGCCTTTTTTTGACATTCTTCAACTAGTTTAATAGTTGCACAAACCACACATGCTTCTTTCTATATAAGAATGCCCTGTAAATCTTCGTCCCCAAGTAAAATAACGCGGGAGATCTGCCGCTCTCGCGCCCCGAGAGGGGGCGCTCCGGACGTTTAAATACCTGGTGTACACACAGGCCTACCAACATGAACCGGGAAGGTTAGATACGTACACACCCCTGTAGACACCACCATGCTGAGAGAGATTTACATATTCTTATGCCTAAAATTACAAACAACCAAGATCAGTAGTAAAACCAAGCCAGCACCACCACAAGAAAGAGGAAGAAAGAATAATGCTGTCTCGCACGCATCGCAGCCCTCAACTGTCCGGTGCACACGACACACCTTAAATGCACCAGATACCACCAATCCTCCCCGAGAACCCAAAACTCGGAATTCATTCACTTCACTCATTATTATTGTTTTTCAGAGTTCTATTGAAGTGACACAAACCCCCTATGATTTTATAATTTAACCTTGATGAAGTAGCCTACTCTAGGAACATTAATTGACCTTACTCATCACACCACCACCGAGTATTGACCTTCTATTGAAGGAGACCTGACCAACAGTGTAAGAAGGGTTCAAGGACCCCATCTAGGATAACTCCCCATGCCCTTACCATCCTAGAGGTACCACAGGAGTGCACTCAGTAATCCGCAATACCAGTGCAGGATTTCTGAGGAAAGTCGAGCAATTGTTGAGGCTTCAAAAAGTATTGGCTTACGAAAAATTAATATTGCTCTCCATTCAGATGGACTGACCGGCCTGCCGCAAAGTCCAGATACTGTCTGTAAAACCCTAAACTAGGGATCCTTGTTAGACCCGGGCATGCCTAGCTAACGTGGAGATCCTACTTAGGCGGTTACTAGTTAGTCTAGTGAAGAATGTGTACGGCCTGCCGATATTTCTTCTTAGACTACAAGTCCCTGTTAACTGAGTTCTGTCCCAGGTACTCTGTCTTCGTCTGGCATGCCAGAGAAACACACCTATCCTGAGACAGTAACCCACAAACCCTATACTAGGGATCTCGTTAAACCCGGGCCTGCCTAGCTAACGTTGAT
The DNA here is from genome assembly GCA_037953745.1 of Lithodes maja. Lineage (NCBI taxonomy): Eukaryota > Metazoa > Arthropoda > Malacostraca > Decapoda > Lithodidae > Lithodes > Lithodes maja. Next base: position 9,734 of record JBAKBP010039728.1, on the reverse strand, counting down.
ATCCTACTTAGGCGGTGACTAGCTAGTCTAGTGGGAAAAGTGTACGGCCTGCCGAAACTTTCTCCTCAGACTATAAGTTATCAACAGCTGTGGCCTGTCACAATAACTCTGTCTCTGTCTGGCCTGCCAGAGGGACATACAGCTATTGTGATAGGAACAACTTTCCTTCCGAGTTGGGAAAGTAGGATACCGGCCTGCTGCCCCTGCTTGTCCATCTTGTTAAGGAAAGCCCACAACAGCACCATCTCTAAAAGAAGTTGAGTTAGCGGCCTGCCGTCCTCAATATTCTCTAGAGTGGGAAGGTACCAGTGTCCTGATATAAGAACTCTGTTGGTGGCTGGCATGCCAGCGTTAACATAGTCCCAATTATCAGGCTTCACTTTACCTCGTAAAAAATAGAGAGACTCCGGCCTGCCGCCCTCTCTGTGTTTTTACGGAGTCCAAGTGAACACTCGTACAAAAGTGTCCTTGTCGAGGAACTTTGTCATTGTTCGGCCTGCCGACGTGACATAGGCTCCACCGCGAGGTTACATTTTCTATAGTGACAAATAGAGAGACGATGGCCTGCCGCCCTCTCTATTGTTTACTATTTAAAGTGGACACTGCCACTCGGCACAGGTAGTCTCAAGCCTCTGAGACCGCTGTGTTAGAGACAGGGCTTGGCGAGATACCCTCACAGGCACTCTGCAGAGACAAGTCCTTGGTGCACTGAGTCTGTGGCATCCCATATGACTGTGTAACTTAAAAGGTTTAAACACCGCCCCGGGTCCCCCGAACCTCTCATAAAGATCAGGGCAGACAGTAATATCACTACAACTGAAATTACTGCGTTCGTCCGATATCGACCACATAAGACTCGATATTTAAGATCCTAGTCCGAGAGTACCTTAACAGGACTTCATGAATGTTTGATATACTGATCAGAACAGTCGAGTAGTTTCTCCTACCTCTGAAATACTCGCGTTAGTTCGGTATGGTGCCCAACAGTAATTCGCCAGATGGTTACTATATGTTACGGAGCCATACTTAAGATCTCAAGCCCAATCAACCCATCTGTAACTACTTCACACAGCCGGCCCACCTAGACGGCCTACGGGGAAGCAACCAATGAGAACCAATCACCTCCAGAAGTGTTCACCGGAGACATCCAGCGAGAAGTTACCGCGCCGGGAGACCAAGAGAAGAAGATAGAGTGACAGCAAGTAGGAAAAGTGTCGAGTGAACGAAAAAACAGAGTTCCCCCAAAAGTGGCTTAAATACATATAAATCCGCACCAGTGTTAATAATCGGGTCCTAAAGCTACGAGTCGTACCCCCATACAGTACGAGAGATACGGATTAATGATCTGCCACCCATAAGTGAATCAATCTTGAATTAATACCATTTTAACTTATTTTCGAGACGTCAGCGACTCTGCCGAAATTTACCAAAGCGCTAGAAAAAATATTTCAGAGTCTACCATTGACTTCCCATTTTCTATACGACCCAGCTGCATACCTATTGGGGTACTCGACCTTGAACTTTAAACACCGTGACATTCCTGAAAGAAAGCGACAATGGTCACTCCACTCATAGAAACACTTCTCCATCGTTCACCCCAGTATTAGAAACTCTCTCGAAGATTTAGTTAAGTTGGTCAACAATACATGCTCCCTATCTAGCTCCGCGACTGTGCTAGGAGTCAGTGATAAAATTAAGTGCTATTCACTGGCAGTGCTACGTGTCCTATGTTCTCAGTTCCAGATTATTTCTCCAATATAGTGCAAGAGAAATAAAGCTGTATTCTTAAACCATATCTTGTGATATACTTATCCTCTGTTTTCCTTTCATTTTATATGTACGTATTTGAACTTGGAAGTCCCAGTGGAGTAGAGCTCAACATATCCAATTGTTAATCCTGCATAAATTCAGGGCATAACAGGCAGTTTAGAAATTAAAGATTTGTGCCAAACTCTATCGAAGGCCTTCGATATGTCTAGTGCAACAGAAAAAGTCTCATCGAAGTCCCAAAAGGAGGATGACCAAGAGTTAGTAAGATATGAAAGAAGATCACCACTAGAGCGACCCTTAAGGAAGCCATACTGGTGATCTGAGAGCAGATAATGAGAAGAGAAATGCTTAAGAAATTTGGAAGCAAGAATAGTTTCAACAACTTTAGAGATACAAGAGATGAGAGCAATTGGACGATAGTTGAAGGGTTAAGAGCAGTCACCCTTCTTTGAGACAGGTTGAATGAGAGCAAACTTCCAGCAAGAAGGGAAGACGATAGAGGAGAGACAGACACGAAAGAGTTTGCCTAGGCAGGGAGTCATCACGGAACTGGCCTTCGACCGGGAAAAAACAAATTTATCTTGAAGGAGGGTCTTGGGGTGATTTGTAAAGCATGATGGAGTTCTAGGGAGGAAACAAAAAAAATATATAGAAAGATATATAAATGAGCAAGTAAATACACCCAATCCCCTTTAATTTAGTTTCATAACCCTGCCAGCAAGCCCACACATCCTCGAAATACCCCTCCTCCTCCTCCTCCCGGGGTGTGTTAAGGGAGCCAAGCTCGCTTTTTGTTTCTCTTTCTCTCCCTCTCTCTTTGGCTTGTATCCATTCGGCCCCATTCAGCCTATCGTTTTAAGACGTTTACCCTCATCCAGGCGTTAATATTTTAATGGCGAGCGGTAGTGAGCCAGCATATATAATTTTTGTTTTGCCAGCAAGCTAAATTTGTACATTTTTCGAAAGCAAAATGTGTCCGGCGAAGCCGGATTTCTCCATACAATGCTGGCTCACTATCGCTCGCCAGGAAGAAATCGACACCTGGATGGGAATAAACATCTTAAAACAGTTGGCTGAATGGGGCCGAATGAATACAAGCCAGGGAAAGAGAGAAAAGGAAAGAAAGAGAAAACAAGCCAGTGACCCCCCTTAAGGAACCCTGTCATCGCGTGGGGGTCTCGGGACTGGGCCAAAAATGTCTTAGGTCTTGCTTGAGAGGGGAGGCGACAAGGGGAGACTGGTGGTGAGGGGTGCTGGGGTGTGTGGGTTGGGTTGAGGGGAAAGAATTGAACTGGCGAGTTTCAGGCTATAAGGAAGTTAGAGCTGTAGACATCGATGCTAAACAAAAATAAGATAATCATGTACGTTTCTGATAGATAGAAAGTTTGTTGAATTTGATCATTTATGTTTATGGAAGTATTATATCAGAGTTTTAGCTTGTAATTCTGTTAATATTGATGTCTATAGTCTATCCGACTTCCTTATAGCCAAAAACTCGCAAGTGGTCAATTCAAGGTTTGAAGGGGTAATAAGATGACGGGTGCTGGTGTGTGGGTTGAGTTGAGGGGGAAGGATTGAAGGGGTAACAAGATGACGGGTGTTGGTGTGTGGGTTGAATTGAAGGGGTAACAAGATGACGGGTGCTGGTGTGTGGGTTGAGTTGAGGGGGAGAATTGAAGGGGTAATACGATGACGGGTGTGGGTTGAGTTGAGGGGGAAATAATTGAAGGGGTACAAAGGAGTACAAAGGAGTACAAAGGAAATCAAGCAACAACAGATCTAGTGACCATTCTAGGCTGCTTGTCCTCCAAAACACTGAGGATCAAGTGTCCAAACAGTGGTTTAGAGTGGGTAAGGGAACATTGGAAAGGGAACTACTGCCCTGCCACTAACGTGGCAGGACTAGGAAGTTAGTAGGGGACATATGGGTTAGTAACTGAGGGGAGGATAAAGTTATTCATTTACAAACGCAGTCAGTCGCGGGTTTGATGCGAGATATTTGTCTAGGCGGAATTTAAATGAATCAACGGTGCTGCAGTCTATAACGTTTCGGGGAAGCCCATTCCACAAGTTGACAACTCGATTGAAGAAGAAATTCTTAGATTCGTGCGAGTTAAAAGATTTACCAATAATTTTGCAACCGTTTCCCCGTGTGTAATTAGATTGGTCGATAGTGAAGTACTTACTACAGTTCATATTGTCGATGCCTTTGATGATTTTGAACACTTGAATTAAGTCGCCTCTTAATCTGCGCTGGGTTAAAGGAAATAGATTTAATTCTCTAAGACGCTCTTCGTATGGTTTGTTCTTTAGGCTAGGTATCATTTTGGTAACTCTACGTTGAACTCGTTCTAGCTTGTTTATATCTTTTTGGTAATAAGGGCACCAGGATTGAACGCAGTATTCCAGAAGAGGGCGGACTAAGGAATTGTAAAGGGTTAGGATAACTTCTTTGGATTTATGCTCAAATGACCTGCCTATAAAGCCAATTACTTTGTTTGCCTTCTTAACAACTTCTGAACATTGTTGACTCGGTTTTAGGTTACTCGATATTGTTACTCCCAGATCAGTTTCTCTGTTTACATTCTTAAGCTGAGTGCCATTCATCGAATAGTTTGCTTTCTCATTTAGGTATCCGACATGTAGTACTTTACATTTATCCGCATTGAAACTCATTTGCCAAATTTGGGCCCAACATGACAATTTATCTAGATTGTGTTGCATATCGTCAACTTGTTCTTTTGAGAGTACGCTATTTGCAATTTTTGTATCGTCAGCAAATTTTGAGATTGTGCAGGTGAGACCCTCATCTATGTCGTTGATGTAAATTAGAAAGAGAATTGGTCCTAGTACCGATCCCTGGGGTACCCCGCTACTTACATTGGTCCATTTAGATGCCTTACCGTTTATGACTACTCTTTGCTTTCTGTTGTTGAGCCAATTTTCTATCCATTTCAACACACCGTCTTGTATTCCATGCGCTTTTAGTTTTAGCAGTAAACGTTTGTGGGGAACTTTGTCAAAGGCCTTTTGAAAATCAAGGTATATAATATCTACAGCTTTACTCTCATCGTAGAGGTTGAGGATATCGTGGAAGAAGTCTAAGAGGTTTGTTAAACAGGAACGTTTTTTACGAAAGCCGTGTTGAGTATCTTTAAGTATGTTATTTTCCTCTAAGTGATTTACGAGTCTGTCTCGTATGACCGTTTCTAGCATTTTACATACAACTGAGGTTAAGCTAATTGGACGATAGTTACTGGGTAGGGATTTGCTGCCTTTTTTGAATATCGGTGTTACGTTGGCTAGCTTCCACTGATCAGGCATAGTTCCAGACTGCAAGGATTTATTGAATAGTAATGTCAGTGGTTTGGAGAGCTCATTCTTAGCTTCCTTTAGAACTCTAGGCGAGATTGTATCAGGTCCTGGCGTTTTATTTACTTTGAGTTTATCTAAACAATTCAATACTTCTCTCTCTGTAACGGTGATATTGCTTAGAACATCTGAATTATCAATCTGAATCGGCGATGGTGTAGGGATATCACTGAGGTCTTCGGTTGTAAAAACTGATGCAAAGAAGGTATTGAGGGCATTACTCATTTGTACTTCGTCTTTGGTGTATTCTCCTTTTTCATCGACTAACGGTCCAACAGTTGAAGTAACTACTTTTTTCTTTCTGATATAACTATAGAATTCTTTCGGGTTTGTTTTACTTTGATTCGCAATATGTAACTCTAAGGTCTTTTTACTTTGCTTAATTAACTTTTTGGCTTTGCGTCGTAGCTCTACAAATTTCACCCGTTCTTCGTCATTTTGTGAGGATTTTAATCTATCATTAGCAAATTTTTTAGCAAGCAGGCAGTTTGAAATATCTTTATTCCACCATTTGGGCTTATTATTATGGCCTGGACGCCGTATTTTCGATGGTATGCAGTCTTGCACTGCTTTTAGGTAAGTGGTTTCGAATAACTTCCAAGATGTATTTATGTCGTTATTGTTAATTAAAAAGCTCCAGTCAGTTTCTTTAAACATAGCTCTAAGTTTATGGAAGTTTGCTTTCTTGAAATTAGGGACTTTTTCGATGCTACTATTTGGTTCGTTACTAGTAAACTTTAAAGTGAAAGTTATCGTACGATGGTCGCTGTTACTGAATTCATCACCAACATTCAAATTCTCTATCAATTCTTCTTTTGTTGCAAGTACAATGTCAAGAACGTTATTACCACGGGTCGGCGTTCGAACAAATTGATAAAGCGAACTCTCTTGCAAGTTCGTATACAAGTCATGTCCGGAGTGTGAAGTAAGAGTATCGCCCCACTTGGTCACAGGTAAATTAAAGTCGCCAAAAATTACGGTATCTTGTGAGTTACTTACATCTGCAATTTGTTCGTAAATTTCTCGGTCAGTTTGCACTGATTGAGCTGGAGGTCTGTATATTAACGCAAGTATTATTTTTGTACCTTTATTATTCTTTATTAGCACAAAAGATGTGTCGACGTTCACAATTTGAGGTTTTGACACGAGGGTCGGGTTAAGACTTTCTTTGATATAAAATAAAACGCCACCTCCATTTTTATTTATTCGGCTGTTCTCAAACATTACATAACCGGGAAGTGAATACTCTGCTAAAAAGTCTCTATCTTCTGTATTGAGCCAAGATTCTGTTATGCCAATCACATCATAATTTTCTGTAAACACTAGTTCCTCTAAATCTGAAAATTTATTGCGTATGCTACGAGCGTTTGCATAGAAAACCTTTAAAGTTGCGGTTTTAGAACTCGCATTACGTTCTTTCATCGAATTTTTGGTTCTGGTCGGATCTACATTTACATTCATGGCTGTCCTCGGTCCTCGGTCGTTATCCCTGACGGTTTTGAATTTGGGTCGTGTTGGTGGAGATTTATCCAAATTCGCGGTTCTTGACGGATTAGTATTTAATTCCTTTGTAGGTTGCCGTCCTCGCTGTCTTCGGTCCTCCTTCCTGGTTGTCCTGTGCTGAGTCGATTTCTTCTCCGAAAATCCTTCACCGCATCGTTGAGAAGACGCCCAAAACGTGCTGCTCCCACCTGGTTCAGATGAACTCCATCGTCCGAAAACAAATAGTCATCGAAGTAGAAATTGTCCCAGGTGTCGACGAATCCCACGTTCTCCTTCCTGCAGAGGTTTGCTAGACAACGATTTGTGCTGGTGGCTATGTTGTAAAATCGGCTCTCTACACCGAGCCGGGGGACGATTCCTGAGACGATGATCCTTGATGACTTCTCCTTAAACGACTTGATCAGCTGCTGGTACTTTAAAAGCAAATCTTCCGACCGGGTTCGCTGCACATCGTTGGATCCAACGTGGATGACGTACATTGTATTAGCAGGGGCCAGCTTTGATACTTCGTCAACTGCTGCAACTACGTCATCCACACCACCACCAGGGATACAAAAACGCTTCCTGGTCTTAGGTGCCCTGGCGCAAAACTCTGTGAGCTGACCACGTATCATCGAGTCTCCCACGAGCCGGACTTCTTCTATTTCCTCTTCGTCATCTGAGTCTGCGAGTATCTGGAAACGGTTTTGACACTCGGTAATCGGTATGTGTTTCCTGGTCTTGGGGCAAACGTTGTTCCTCACGACACGGAAGTTGTCTTGAGGGGGAAGAGAGTCACTAAGATGCCGGGTGCTGATGTGTGGGTTGAGTTGAGGGGGAGAATTGAAGGGGTAATACGATGACGGGTGCTGGTGTGTGGGTTGAGTTGAGGGGGACGAATTGAAGGGGTAATAAGATGACGGGTGCTGGTGTGTGGGCTGAGTTGAGGGGGAAGAATTAAAGGGGTAATAGGATGAGGGGATGGTGAGAGACTAAGAGGGTCCGGCTGAGAATGGGTATAAGGATTAGGATGGGGTGAGAGATGCTGGAGTGAGGGGAGGAACTGAAAGGATAATAGGATGAGGATAAGAATATGAGGGTCCTACTGATAAAGAGTACAAGGATCAGGATGCAGGGAAGTGTTTGGTGATATGAGGACTGGACTGAGAGAATAGGATGAGAGGATAATAGGATGAGGATAAGAATAAATAGGATGAGAGGATAGTATGTGATAATAGGATGAGGATATGAGGGTCCCATTGATAAGGACTGAGAGAAATAGGATGAGAGGGTTGTATATGAATGAGAGGGTTGGGATGGGTAATAGACTGGGAGACGAGTTATAAATGTTAGAATGAGAGGATACTTTGGTCATTTTGGGGTTAGCTTAAGGGGGATGGTTGTTTTTTCTGGCCCCCCATCTCTTTCATGTTTCGCTCCATTCGTTTTGAAATTTTAAGACGTTCGTTCCATTAGTTTGGCAATTTTAATACCTTTCACCCCATTTATTTTTCAATTCATGCTATTTAGGTGTCGAATTATTCCTTGCGAGCAATAACGAGCCTGTAATTTTAGGAGAAACCGGCCATTGGCCGAAACATTCTTCCACCGAAAAATTTACAAATTTGTCTCGAAGGGGAGTCTACGTTTTTTGTTCTTGTTTGCTTTTTTTTCTGTTTTAAAGCTTGATGGAGGTTTAGCGAGGACACTAGAACATAAACCAGTAAATAAATAGACCAAAACGTAAACTCTACCCCCTTAAAAGGGCAGACGACAAAGTGAGACAGGTGAAGGTTGCTGGTGTGTGTGGGTTGGGTGACGGAACGAATTTAAAGTGTAGAAGGGTCATCAGGAGGGCAGAGGCAGATTATGCGAGGATTACAAACAGGGGTCATGAAAGATTGTGAAAACATTAGAAAATATGATGGTGATATAATTAACCCCTTCTGTACCGGCGATGTCTTTTTCATTATATTCTAGCTATATTTAGACAACTTTGTACAGTTTAAGAAGGATGTATGGTAGTAAAAAGGGTTAAGTGAGATAGTTCGAAGCCTGTTGATTGCTGGAGGCCCTTTTTAAACTGGAGAACATCGTCTAAAAGTTGCCAGAATAAAGTTAAAAGGACGCCACCGGTATAGAAGGGGTTAAAGTAAGGAGAAGGCGATAGAATGCTAGGCTCTGAATGAGGGGACAATTTGACCACTTGCGAGTTTTGGTCTATAAGGAAGTTGGAGCTGTAGACATCGATAATTATCAGAATTATCACCTAAATTGTGCTAAAAGTGCTTATATAAATACATAAAATCCAATTCAAAATACTATTATAATATTATTCATTCGAAACCTACATTATTATTGTATTTCTGCTTAATATCTATGTTTATGGCTCCAACTTCCTTATAGCCTGAAATTCGCAAGTGGCCAATTGAGATGGTAAAATGTTCAGCATGAGGAGAAGTTAGATGAAAATGATCCTCTGTTTGAGAGAGCAGGCAGATGAGGGAGTGCTGGTGCGTGGACGAATTGCAGGGGAATAGGACTAGGGATGGTGACAGACTATATTTAAGGGGGGATGGGCTGGTTTTCTGGACCACTTTCTCCCTCAGGAATCGTCCCCCGGCTTGGTGTAGAGAGCCGATTTTACAACATAGCCACCAGCACAAATCGTTGTCTAGCAAACCTCTGCAGGAAGGAAAACGTGGGATTCGTCGACACCTGGGACAATTTCTACTACGATGACTATTTGTTTTCGGACGATGGAGTTCATCTGAACCAGGTGGGAGCAGCACGTTTTGGGCGTCTTCTCAACGATGCGGTGAAGGATTTTCGGAGAAGAAATCGACTCAGCACAGGACAACCAGGAAGGAGGACCGAAGACAGCGAGGACGGCAACCTGCGAAGGAATTAAATGCTAATCTGTCAAGAACCGCGAATTTGGATAAAGCTCCACCAACACGACCCAAATTCAAAACCGCCAGGGATAACGACTGAGGACCGATGTCAGCCATGAATGTAAATGTAGATCCGATCAGAACCAAAATTTGATTAAAGAACGTTCTGTGAGTTCTAAAACCGCAACTTTAAAGGTTTTCTATGCAAACGCTCGT